>PVKM010032490.1:0-16385 GCA_004027735.1 Carollia perspicillata
AGGTGTCTTTTGAGAAATCAGCTGACAGTCTGATGGGAATACCTTTGTAGGTAACCGCCCCCTTATTTCTTGCTGCTTCTAGAATTCGCTCCTTCATTTTAATCTTAGCTAATGTAACTATGATGTGCCTTGGTGTGTTCTTCCTTGGATCCAACTTCTTTGGGACTCTCTGAGCTTCCTGGACTTCCTGGAAGTCGATTTCCTTTGCCAGATTGGGGAAGTTCTCCTTTACTATTTGTTCAAATAAGTTTTCCACTTGTTGCTCTTCCTCTTCCCCTTCTGGTACTCTCCCCAGCGACCTCTCCTGTGAGGCCGGGAGCCTCTCCCAGCACCTTTCCAATAGGTGCCTTTAGGCTTTATTTCCCGTCGCTGGGGCCCTGTGCTGTGTGGTCTGTCTCACTGCCCAGTCTTGCCTAGTTTATCTGCATGCGAATATGTGTCCACAGTTGGCTAACTGCCCTGTGTGCCTTGCGTGCTCTGCTTGTCTCCTCCCGTCTCCTCCCTGCGTCTGGGGTCTGCAAGCTCCACGCCACCCAGGGCCGCCCGGCGCACCCGAGCCTGGCAGCCACTTCGTTTTTTTCCTGCAGCTTTCTCTCTCCGCCGCCTGCGGACTCCGCCCCTCTTACTGGTTGGGTTGAATGGCCGTGGACTTCCGCATTTCAATTTTCTGTGTTCTGGTTGTGTTATTGTTTATAAATATTTGTTGTCCTTAATCTTGGTTGTGAGAGGAGGCACAGTGCTTCCACCTACGCCTCCATCTTGGCCGGAAGTCCCCTTCCTTCAACTTTTTAACTCATTTTTCTAAAGTGCTTTGGTTATTCTTGGACTTTTGTTTTTCCAAATACATTTCAAAATCATCTTATCAGTTTCTTGGAAATACTCCAGCTTGAGTTGTGACTAAGATTGTATTTGTCCTATAATTTAATTAGGGCATAATTTATATTTTAACACCATTATATTTTCTAATCCATGTTATGGAATATGTTACTTCCAACTTTCTGGAGAATTATTTGTTAATATTAAAAACCTAGAATGGTATTACTAGAAAATTTTTTCTAAGATAAATAAATGTATTAATTAAAAATAGTAAACTACTTAACTTTATTATAAACATTGATATTATCAAATAATTTCCCATCGTTAAAATAATAGTGTAAGATAAATTTGATGCAGAGATAGAATTAAATTTATTAATATGGAAAAATCAGAATTCAGCACATTTGTGTACTATGTACACTATGATCTAACTTTTGCAAACATACATATAACTATAGAAGTCCTACTACAAATAACTTCTTGAAGCTCAGTTTCTATTTTTCTTTTATATGCTTTTTAAATTGTGTACTATCAAATTAAAAGTATTTTTATTTTGCAAGAAGCTATATTAATATATATATATTTTTAGTCCTCTATTTACAAATTTTTGCTATCACTTTAATAGAATAAAACTATAAACTCCTGAGGACGGAAAACAGTCCTCCCATACATGCATCTGCTAATTAATCCATGCATGTCGGGTACAATAGGTGATATGAAGTTTTCTACACTAACTATATATTTATACGCCTGCCCAAAATCTTTTCTTTCTATTTTTAAAAATAACTTTATCCAAAAAACTATCACATTCAGGTATGTCCGGATAAACATGCTTCCTCTGAGACACTGTTCACTTCCTCCTGCGGCAAAACGAACGGCTTCTATTGCCTTGCATGCCGTGGAAGGGCCAGGTGATGTCCACTGTGCACAAGAATTGCAGGCAGTTTTTCTGGCCCCACTGGGATTTGAGATCATGATTTGGTAGCAGCATAGCCAACACAATCACGAACTTTACTTGTTGGACCACTACGTACTCCAGATACAGAAAGGAGCAAATAGTTTTAATGATCTAAGTTTGAGTTTTGTTACATGATACCACAAAGGTTAAGGAAAGAAACAGAATTGATAATATCAATTAGAGAAGATTTAAAAATGGCTTATAGAAATGAGTACAG
This sequence comes from Carollia perspicillata, assembly GCA_004027735.1. Taxonomy (NCBI): domain Eukaryota; kingdom Metazoa; phylum Chordata; class Mammalia; order Chiroptera; family Phyllostomidae; genus Carollia; species Carollia perspicillata. The sequence goes on from PVKM010032490.1 coordinate 1,992, forward strand.
AAGAAAACAAAAAAAGAGAAGGTTTATAGAGAGATATTAGAGAAGTCAAAGGTAAGGAAGATTTAGTGTGATAAAAACAGAGAAACCCTATGTTATGATCAGAGCAAGTTATCTACCGTTTGAAGTTCTGGAGAAGGAGCCTTAGAGATCTCGATGCCGACAGTCAGCTTCCAGACATGGGAGAAGGTGGGTGAGGTAGAGTGAGCTTGAACATTTGTATGAAACGAACGTTTAAGAATTTGAATGAAGATCACCTATTTGCATTATATTAGCACTGGAGGCCAATCAGCTGTGGAGAGTGGGCATCATATGAAAACAGAAACCGGAATGGATGTTGTGGACGTAGGTGCACTGCATCTTAAAAGACAAAAAAGACTCTTATACGTGATTAGACACATCACCATCCAAAAGGAGCCGTGAGGTGGGAGGACAGTGCTTTTCCCATTTCACGCAGTCTCAGATCCTAAAATATGGGGGGCGAAGGAAAATAAAATACAGATTTACAAGAAAGCTGCAGAAGGGGTGACACTTGTGCTTTCAGTTACTCAGAAAAAAACCAAGATAATGTATTGGAGATTTGCTTGTTTTTATCTATGGAAAAACATTCTTTAAAAAAGATGACTTAGGAAGTAAAAAAAATCAGTTAAGGATTACCTTCAGCTTCATACAGTAGATAACAGATAAAAGTACCTCAAAAGAGACAGTTTTTTTTTGTTTTTCAAAACATATAAAGTAAGAGCTAGGAAGTACTGAGATAGTTCATTAGCTTCCTGAGGTCACTATTTTTGCAGGTTTCTTTTATTTCCCTGCTGCACCATCCATAGTGAGCTACAATCCTTGTGGTCACTTATCTTAAATTGACCTTCAATCACATATTACAGGCTGTAGGCAGGCAGTAGATTAATAAGAAAACAAGGAGAAAAGGGTGGTGCGTGTTTCGCAAGATAACACATACCTAAATATTCTAGTTGACTTCCACTGACACTGACAAAGCTGCCATAGTGAGGGAGGCTGGAAAATGTAGGTTAATTTAATTTAATATAGTTTAATTTAATTTAGTTTTGTTTTGTTTTAATTTAAGGTTTTCCATTCTTCCAACAGGCTCATTGCCACATTAATGAAATCAGGGACGACTTCAGTTACTCCGTCTTACCTCGACATCGACATTGTTATTTTAGGATTTCCCCCCCAATTTAAATATTTTATAGCTGAGACTGATAAGTCTTTGTCTTCCATCATCATCCTCAGGGACAGAAGAATGGAACAGGATGGGCATGAGGGTCCAGAGAGAACAGAAGAGAGGGAGGAGGGGGAAGATGTGACCCCTCGTTTTAGCCATTTGTCCCCATATGTAAAAACATAAAGTCTAGTGGTAATAATTACAAGTCTTTCCCCAACAATATTTAAAGTGGTCCTAGTTTGAATTAATTACCCTCCTCAGGGATTTGAAAGGTAAGAATTCTAATAGATGCTGTTGAAAGTGGAGATTAGGGAAAAAGGATTACAACTCTAAGCAATGTAATATTTAAATTTGATGGGAAAGACCCTAAAATGAAAATGTAGATATCAAAGCATCTTCCCTATCCAAAACTATTATAGTTTACCTACTCATAACCATGGCCCAATATTGAGAAAGTAGCAAAGGATTGCACAATGATTAAATAAGAAAAAAAATTAATAACATGAAAAAGGTTAATATTATACTGTTAAATGATCAAAGACTATTACAAAATTATCTGTATCTTATGATTACTTCCCCTTGTCTTTCTAATAGTTAAAAGAATAGTTACCCAACTTTTGAAAACAGTTATACTTGAGTGAGAGCAAATTTTATTTTCTCCACATCTTTCTGCTCTTGTTGTATTAAATATGAGTTACTATTTGTAATAAAAAAATTCAGCATATCTATTTTTAATAACAGTAAATGCTTGAATTTTTGCAAATTGTTAATTCTGGAAGGTATTTTTCCATTCAGTGGTCCTGTTATACACTTCCTTTTATACATTTCGGAGAATACAGCAGCTTATTATTCCTTATACTGCACTTTCTCAGTCATGATCTAATGAAGCCCTTTATCTGAGGTCAGTGACTGAACAGATAGATACATTTATAAGTTTTGGGACTGTCACAGGAAAAATGGGAAATCTAGCTACTTCATATTAGAAACCCCAAACAGCTCCATTCTCACTCATTAGAAACTTGGAGTGATTCTTGTACATGTATTCTAAAGAAAACAAAAAAGTCTTTGAATATTTATAAATAAGACAGACCAAATAGCATGCTATTTTGAATTTCCTACTGTTGATACTGCATAATGTGATGCAGCCCAGCATTACAGAGATTGGCTTCTTTTTTGTTTGGTGATGTTCTTAAAATATTTTATAGCAAATCAGTATGCAACACGTGCATTCATCTTCATATTACAGTGACAATGTATTTGTAAATCACGGAGATATTGCATTATATTTGCATTTATTTCCTTTGGTAAAACAATAGTTATATATTTTATTCTTATAATTTATACAACCGCATTCGCGCGCACACTAACAATGACAGCCACCGAAGCCCTGAACTTTTTGTAGTCGCACAGCTGTAAACCCAGCAGACAAGGATGTGATAATTAAATGCTTTGGAGTGTACAATGAAGATGCTACTGAGAGAGTCTATTGTTCACTTTAGGTTTCACTGAAATGTAGGTGGCAGCCGACAAAAAGCGCTTTTTAAGCCATTGAGAAGTTCATTCAACAAATAGCTATTTAGCGCCTACTACATGTCACGTCCAGCTGTAAGTCCTAGAAATAGAACACTAACAGATAAGTAATTTCTTTATGGAAATTGCATTTTTCTCTTATATCTTTTAAAATTGAATTGATAGTTTAGAGCAGATTTATGTCCCCAGAAAAACAAACTGCAAGGCACAGAGCTTCACATACACTCCCTGCCCTCACACATGCATAAACTCTCCATTATCAACATTCCCACCAGAGTGGGGCATTCATTATAATTGTGAACCTACACTGACACATCATATAGCTCAAAGCCCACTTTTACATTAAGGTTTACTCTTGGTGTTGCACATTCTGTTGGTTTGAGCAAACTAGCAGTGCTGTGTATTTTGCTGAACACATTCTTTTGGTTTATAATGACATGTGGCCACCCCTGGAGTTTCACTCCCTTTAAAAGTCCTCTGTGCTCTGCCTATTTATCCTTCCCTCCCTCTAATCCCTGGCAATGACTCATTTAAAAAAAAAACTGTATCCATATATTTGCCTTTTCCAAAATGTCATGTATTTGGAGTGGTATCATATATTGAAAATAGCATTTTTTAGCCTTTAATTCTTTTACATGCGTTTAAGTCTTCAATAATTTTATGTTGATATTTCTTTTTCATGCTGAATAATATTTCATTGTCTGGATATACTATAATTTATTTATCTATTCACTTACTAAAAAACATTTTGGTTGCTTCCAAGTTTTGGCAGTTATGAAAGAAGCTGCTATACACATTTCATTTCAATCAGGACACAATAAAGAAGATTCACCCTCACAATATGAATGGCCGCAACTTAATCTGTTGAGGCCCAAACAGGACAAAAACCATGAAGGAAGGATGAGTTCTTTCCCCCTCTTACTGTACTGAATTGACTGTCTCCCCACAACTCCCACCTTCTAAGGCCTTCAGCTTTTAACTGGGAATTATACCACTCTTGCTACTCTGGTTCTCAGGCCTTTGAACTCATACTACAATATACCCCTAGGATTTCTGGTTCTCCAGCTTGTGTACAGCAGATCATGGGACTGCTCAGCCTCTATAACTGCATGAACCAATTCCTACCGTCAAGTGTCTCTCTTTCTCTCTCTCCCTCCCCCCCTCTAAATATATTTGTATATACATTATTTCTGATTAATAATATATATATTTACTATTGATCTGACCCCTCTGGGAACCCTAGCACACAGGTTCACTTTCAAATAACACCATATCATTGCATAGGTCCTGTGTGTATCTTCAGTTTTTAACAGATTTTTAAAAATTCTTTTATTTTTTTAAGATTTTGTTTATTTATTTTTAGAGAAGGGAAGGGAAGGAGAAAGAGAGGGAGAGAAACAACAATGTGTGGATTTTTCTTGTATGTCCCGCACTGGGGACCTGGCCTATAACTCAGGCATGTGCCCTGACTGGGAATCAAACCTGCGACCTTTTGGTTCTCAGGCCCACACTCAATCCACTGAGCCACAACAGCCAGGGCCAGGATGTCTCTTATAATAAGAAAATAACCTTAATTCCTTCCTCTCATCCATTGTATAAATGGCATTCTTTATTTCACTTACACATAAGCATATATATAATCAATGTCACTGTTGTAAAATAAATTAAGAATAAGCCCTGGCTGGTGTGGCTCAGTGGATTGAGCACTGGCCTGTGAACCAGATCACCAGTTCAATTCATAGTCAGGGCACATGCCTCGGTTGTGGGCCAAGAGGCGACCTATCAATGTTTGTCTCACACATTGCTCTTTCTCTCCCTCTCTTTCTTATTTCCTTCCATTCTCTCTAATAAATAAGTAAATAAAATCTTTAAAAAAGATAAATTAAGAATAAGAAAAGTGAGATTTTTATTTCATCTTCATTTATTCTTTATCTAATATTCTTCCTTCCTTTATGTAAATCTGAATTTACAAACTAAGTCATATTCCATCTTTCTGAAAAACATTCTTGCTTTTTTCAAAAGACATTATTTTTAATTTCTTTTCAGAGAGGGGGAAGGGAGGGAGAGAGAAAGGAAGAGAAGTATCAATGTGTGGTTGCCTCTTACATGTCCCTTACTGGGGACCTGGCTCCCAACCCAAGCATGTACCCTGACTGGGAATGGAATAGGCAGCCCATCGGTTCGCAGGCCAGCACTCAATCCATTGAGCCACACCAGGCAGTGCTGCTTTTTCTTTTCTATTGAATTTCTTGGAATGACATTGGTTAATAAAATTATATAAATGTACAGTTCTCTAATACCTCATCTGTAAATTGTATTGTGTGTTCGCCACCCCAGGTCAAGTCTGCTTTCCTCATGATTCATTTCCCTTTACCCTCTTTTATCTTATCTACCTCTTTCCCCCCCTGGTAACCACCATAGTGTTGTTTATGTCTATGAGTAATTTTCTTTTGCTGAATCCCTTTACCTTTTTCACCCAGCCTCACAACGTGCACCCCCCCACAACTGTCAGTCTGTTATCTATCTTTGAGGCTGTTCCTATTTTGTTTGCTAGTTTATTTTGTTCATTAAATTCCACATACGAGTGAAATCACATGGTACTTGTCTGTCTCTGACTGGTTTATATTTCTCTCCAGGGTCATCCATGCTGTTACAAAAAAGTTAAGAGTTCCTTCTTTTTTATGACTGAGTAGTATTCCATTTTGTAAATGCACCACAGCTTTTGTATCCACTCATCTACTGCTGGGCACTTGGGCTGCTTCCAAATCTTGGGTATTATAAATAATGCTGCAGACAACACAGGGGTACATATATTCTTTCGAATTGGTGCTTTGGGTTTCTTCAGTTATGTCCCAGACATGGAATCGATGGGTCATACTTAAGGCAGATCCATTTTTAAATGTTTGAGGTAACTCCATTCCTCTTTCCACAGTGGCTGTGCCAGCCTGCATTTCCAGCAACAGTGCACAAGAATGACCATCATCAATAAATCAACAAATAATATGTGTTGTAAAGGATGCGGGGAAAAAGGATCCCTCTAAAAACTTTTTTTAACTTCTCTTATAAGGCCAGTCTACAGACAACAAACCCCATCAGTTTTCATTAGCTGAGAAAGTATTTATCTTTCCATTTTGAAGGATAAATTTTAGGGTACATAATTCTATGGTGTTGGTTTTATTTTCTTAAGCATGTTTTCTCCTTGATTTTCAGTTTTGGATGTCGCTATTGTGATATCCTCAAGTTCACCAATTCTTTCCTCTGCCTTGGCCAGTCTATCAATAACCCTATGATAAACATTGTTCATTTTTATAGTGTTTTTGATCTCTAATATTTTTTTCATTCTTTCTTGAGTTTTCTATTTGTTTTATTGCCTGTCTGTTCTTGCATGTTCTCTACTCCATGCTTCACTGTCTTAGCATATTTTTATAATCATAGCTCTTATAAATTCCTGGTTTGATCATTCCAACATCTGTGCCATAACTGAATCTGGTTTTGATGTTTGCTCTGTCTCTTCAAACTATGTTTTTTTGCCTCTTAGTATGCTCTACATATGCATTTTTTGATAGCCATACATACATGATGCACTTGGTAATAGAAATAGTTGCCCCACTCATTCAAGACCACATACTATATAGTTGAAATCCAAATGACCCTCTTTACCTTCCTGGGAAACCCCGCTCTCCATCCAGCCAGGCCCTGGACTCAGCCTGAGATCATCTCTCATGGTGTTCAAAAGGGAACATTTTCTGATGGAGGGACATGGGTAAAGGGGCCAGGGTGCTGGCATGTGGGATGGGTTCTGAAGAGCAATGACTTGAGGCTATTCTTCAAAGGAAAGACTCCAGGAAGAAGCAGCAGTGGTCTTCTGGGTCAAATTCTATACACCCCATAGCTGCTGTGAGGAACAACTGGACCACAGACCATGCAATGAAACAGCAGGTTAAGGGTGCTGCAGCCCTGGGACTGGGCCTCTGGGTTGTTCTCCGCAAGCCTGTTTTATAGCTCCAGGCCCTTAGGTGCTGTTGGAGGCTGTACATTTGTGGCATCAGCAGGAGTGCTTCACCTCCCTGTTCGGGGCTATCAGCCCCTCTTCTGCTTAGCTTTTGGGCCAGAACCCCATTCCTGCACACCTGGCCAAGCCTCTGGAGAGAAGTACACCCTAATTCTGACTCTGAGAGGAGCAAGGCAGGCTTCCAGGAGAATTGGGACTTGTATTGTAAGTAGAGAGAGCCAGACTCCTTATGGCCCAGTATGGGATGAAGGGACTACAGCGAGTGAGGCATGCGCTTGTTTCTCATCCCTGGACTCCTCTGCTACCCTGTAGAACTCCCAAGATTCAGCAAGATTAGGCTTCTTCTGGGGAAATGTGGTTGCAGCTGCAGAGCCTCAAGTCTGAGCCTGCCATTCCCTGAGCTGCCACTGGGCTCAGCCTATCCCAGCTCATCTTTTCCTTCTTACTCTATCAGGACCAGTAGGCCCTAGCAACAGGTAAAGAGTGTCGGACAGGCAAGGGGACATTCCATTTTCTTATGATTAGGCCTCAGTCTTTTACTGAGCCTGAATCTCTCAATAATAAATCTTATGAGTGATTTTCAGTTTTCTCTCCTTTGATGGGACAGGATGACTGGAGTAGCCTTCCCCCATGCTGAATGCTGGAGGGATTTGGGGTTGGGTTTTTCACTTCCCCCAGGTCGATTAGGCTGTGATAAAGTCCCAGCATGTTGGGCTCTGGCTAAGTAGTTTCTCCTGAGGGCTGTCCTTATTAAGAAGAGGAGAGTGCTCGGATATATGGGTTGGCTAAAAAGTCCATTTAGTTTTTCCATAAAATAAATGACACGGTTTTCCTTTTTACCAATAACTTTATTGACTTGGATATTTTGAGTATTCCAGCTATCTCTTGTGTGGTATAACAATGATTATTATCAATTAATGTCTTAATTGAATGTGTTAATTGATTGCTGTCAACTTCAACTGTCTACCAGAACATGGAGCACCGTCCACCGAGAAAACTCCAACATGAAACTCTGCAAACCATTTAAGACATATTCGATCAGTCACAGCATCTTCTTCATACACTGCATAAATCTTTTTTGTTTGTGTGTTTCAGTTGAGTTTTTACCTTTCTTGAAATAATGAAGCATAATATGCTGAAAATGTTGTATATTTTCTTCTGTCTTCCATATTAAAATGGCCACACAAAACTTCACCAAGTTTGATAAGTTATTTAAAAATACATGCTGATGTGAGAGCTGTCACAATACAATCTAACAAAATTGGTTTGAATGAAGTTAAAGACAACTAAGTGCTACTGGAGCCATTTTACCAAAAAAATATGAACAAACTGTTTGGCCAACCAATATTTCAGAATGGCCCCTTTCCTTCCTCCTCCTGGAAACAACAGGTGGTTGTTGTGGTTGTTTTCTGATGGTCTCTGTAAGAAATAGGTTGAACCCTTGGGAATAAAGCTGCTAAAATTGGTGCCACCTTTATGACTGGGCTCCTCCGAAGCTCTTTTGATTCTCAGAGTTTCCTGAGAGTTCAGGGATCCCATCAGTTTATAAGCATACCTGTTTTATTGTGCTTCAGTTTATTGTGCTTCACAGATTTTATTTTTAAAACAAACTGAGGCAAGACCCTCCACTAGCAAAAAGATTGGAGCTTGCTTTATTTTCATGTTCTGGAGACAAACCCACAACACCTCTGAGGGGTTAAAGTTAATTTTCCCCATCTCTGTAATTCTCCTGTTATTCTTTTCAATATTGGGGACACTGCTGTGCCCAGTAATTTCTCTTCTCTCAGGGATCTAAGAAGTGTTGATGCTTTACTTTGCTCAGATTCATATTTGTTGTTAGGATGGAGTGGCAACTCCAAGCTTCTTATGTCTCAGACTGGAGACCAGAAGTCTAGAGAATGCATTTTCATGAAAACAGGGAAATAATAAACAGGGAAACAAACTAAGCTTATAATATGTCAGATGATAAGTGCTATGGAGAAAATAAATCAGGGTAAGGTAAATAGGCAGTTCTATTGATAGGAACAAATCACTATCATATATTGGATAGTCAGGGAAGACCTCATTAAAAAGGCGATATTTGAACAGTGAGAGAGAGAGCCTGGTGGCTCTCTGGAGGAAAGAACAAGTTCAAAGACCCTCAGGTGTAGAATTGTTACTGGAGGTAGCAGCTAGAAATGAGCGGCCAGAGGGGAAATAAAGCAGGGTCCTTTCCATTACAATCTAACAAAGAACCTAAAACAAAAGGCTGGAAACAAAAGGAAGTCATGTCTCATCAATTAACTCAGCAGTCCTGAGCCTGGTCCCATAAGATTGCCAGGTGTTCTGAACATGACAAGTGAAGATAGCGCACAAGGGAGTCCTTGAGACTCTGTGCTGGGAAAGGGAGCCTCTGTAACAATTTCACTAAGACTAAGAACCTTTACTAGCTGAAAAAGAAAGCCTTTGTAGCTGTGCATTATTCCCAAGGCCTAGAAGGGGAAGAAGGAGATGGAACTTAGAAACTGACTAAAGTCTATAACCCCTGAAACCCAATAGTTGGTGCATTCGGATTAACCAGGTACCCACTTGTAGCTTTGGCTCAAGTGCGTAGAACAAACTTACTAACAAACTTACTAACAACTTTCTTTCCTCTACAGTCAGGGCATTTAGGCTTGCCAGGTGCCTGGTTGTAGCTTTGTGCTCATATGTGTTTCACAAATAAACCTGCTATCTTATTTCCACTCTGTGTGTTTGTCTCTCTCTTGAAGTCATATCTTGCAAGAGAGACAAGAATCGAAGAACAAGCTTGGGCTGGGGGGAGGTGCCTCCTGACTCAGCTCTGACCACAGTAACAGAATGTTCTTGATGGCCTTGAGCAACAGCAAGGAGGGCTGTGACCATGCAGGGTGAAGAAGAGAGAAGTAGGAGGTAAATCTTAGGTGAAGTCCTTAGGGGCCCAGTCTTAGTCCCTTTGTTTTAGTCTCTGAGAGATGGGATGATCTCATTTGACTGTTAGAAGTGTTATTATTCTCATTATTGTGCTGAACAGAGATTGTAAAGGACGAGTGAAAGCAAAGAAAAGATTAGGGAGCTGGTCCAACAACTCATGATTCTCTGTGTCATTTTTCAGGGTGATGGTTGATAAGTGGTGATTTTAGGTTTTAAAGTCTGGATATAGTCTGAAGATGAAAGCTGACACTATTGGCTTATGTTTTGGATTTTCCACGTGATAAAAATAAAGGCATCAGTCATAAGACCGAGTTTTTGGAAATGAAACAGGTATTTATAGTAATTATGGAAGCAAATATCTGAACTGGATACAATATGAAGTAAAGTCTAGTGAAATATAAAACTTCAGTACGAATGGACCACACATAATCCATGTGGTGTTTGCAAGTCTAAATTAGCAGCACAACTGAATCAGAAGTAACACTTGGAAGGGAGTAACCACTGTTAGCCAGAGAATGATCCCAAAATTTTCAAGTCTTTAGTTAAGAGGATGCCTTCTGGGAATTTCAACACCGTTCTGTAAAGCAAATTCTTATCTAATATGTGTTCTCAAAGAAACAAAAGATCCAAAACCTACTAGGAAATTCTAGGCAGCAAATAAAAGGAAACAAAAACAAACTCAAAATAGCTCTAACCAGAACAAAATATAAAGACATTATACAATAAAATATTAAAAACCAGAGTCTTTGCTGACCCCCAAAATGCCCACTCTCCTCAGGCAGATATAAGAATGATTTGCTGTGGAAGACATACATTTCAAACAGGCAGAAGGAAGTATGTGACTTCCTGTTTGTGAATTTCAAGTTTTTCTTTACTCTGAGATTGGAACATATATTAGTTGTGACTTAATAAAGTTGATAGAAGAAGATTGGGATAGAAGATAGAAAAAGATAAGATAAGCTACAGTCACTAGTCCACAGCGTTTTACACATTTGCATGTGTATTTGTAAGGTGCTTGGTATTGTTTATGCAATAGCATCTGTAATTCAATTTGTTAGAAAAGAATTATGTTGGTTGTTCTTAAACAGTGCCTAACTTAGAGATCCTGTGATTGTGTGTATTGTCAAGAATACTCACTCTAAATTCTTACAAAAAAATCCCATTATGTAACATTCGCATTTATTTATTCTATTCTTTCATTTTTCGCATATTGGTTTATTGGTCTGTTTTGTTTCCGTTAAAAGGAAGCCTGTAATATCAGCCATTCTTTTTTATTTTGATCACATAGCCATTCTCCTGGCCCTCTCAAAAATTAAATATTGCTCAAACTTAATAAAGTTTTAAGAACCATAATATAAATAATACATTAAGCATTTATTTTTTAAATGTGATATTCTGTAATCAGTAAGAATTTTTTCCTTCTGATCTCCTAAATAATAGGAAAAATAAGAATATTTTTGAAATATGTTATGTGATTTATTCTATTAATTAAAATATTATTTAAATAACTTTTATTACTCATTTTAAAGAATACTTTTAACATGTTTTTGTTAATGAATTGATAGGCAATAATTGCATTCAGATTCTGTAATAAATTATTGTGTTTATATATAAAATTTATGAACAATATGAAGTAATAATGTTAGCTAGGATATTATTTTTTCTTCAATTTAAAAGTTAGGTCATAAGTAATGGATTACAAATGAAATATAGTCATCACACAACTTTTTACACATGTATTACATGTTAGTGGTGAAGGATTGGGCTGGCCAAAAAATTCATTTGCTTTTTTCTGTATGATGGCTCTAGTAATACTTAATTGTCTTTAACTTCATTTAAAACAATTTTGTTACATTGTGTTGTGATAGCTGTCATATCAGCATACATTTTTTAAAATCAAAATTGATGAATTTTTGTAGCCATTTTAATATTGAAGATGGAAGAAAATAGGAAACATTTTGGCATATTATGCTTCATTGTTTTAAGAAAGGTAAAAACACAACTGAAACACAGACACGAAAAAATGTGCTGTGTATGGAGAAGGTGCTATGACTAATTGAAACTGTCAAAATTGGTTTACAAACTTTCTTGATACTATTGACATTTTAGCCAAATAATTCTTTGCTGTGGGGCTGTCTTATGCATTGGGAGATGTTTAGCTGCACCACTGGCCTTCACCCACTAGAAGCCAATAGTGGGAGATAGCCAACATTCTCAAAATATCCAAATCAATAAAGTTATTGGTGAAAATGAAAAATGTGTCTTTTATTTTACAGAAAAAAACTAAATGGACTTTTTGGCCAACTCAATGCTTTTTGTTTATATCATAGTCCTGTTTAGCCATTGTTAATAAAATTGACACTATGTATTGTGGGTCCTTAAATAATGTCATTTATTTCAATGGTGCTTTGTTACAATGTTGATGAGGATAAAACAAAAGTTCTACCAGTTGCAAAATATTTTAGATGAGCACGATGGAGGATTAGGGTTACTGTGCTTAGTTGTGTGAAACCTGTGGATATATGGAGGTCAGTGGTTTTCCTGATCAAATTCAGTTTTGTTGAAAAAGTAGAAAGGGGCAAGCCCTGGCCAGGTAGCTCAGTTGGTTAGAGCACTGTCCCAGTATGCCACGGTTGTGGGTTTTGTCCCTAGTCAGGACCCATACAAGAATCAACCAATGAATGCATAAAGAAGGGGAACAACAAGCCGATGTTCATTTCTCTCTCTAAAAGCCATCTGTAGTATCTACTACCTTGATAGCAATATAGAAGCCCTCACTGTATGGGGCAGCACTAAGAATTTTCTTTCATGTGTGACACTCCTTAAGGAATTCTTACAGGCTTTAAAAACCCTGAATGGTTTTCATTTATAAGTTAAGTCAGCTGGCAAGGGTAGAAATCTGCCCTTTTCCTTGCATGTCACTACTTATTCAATAACTGTTCTCTTCGTTGCTGTCTTCAAAATATAGATACATTCCTATCCATATATCCCTGAAACAGACAAGACCAGCCTTAAATTCAAGCTCTACTTCATTGAGAACTTAAAGAGCACAAATAAGATGCAATACAGGAATTTTTAAGAACAACAAAAACACAAAACTGAACATATATATCTCTCAGTGTCAATCAGCTGCACGTGATTTTCTATTGACTTTTCTCCTCCTTAGACTCCTGACTGCTGTTTAGTTATAGGAGTCAGTTTCATTTCACCTTAATGATATTTCTCAATTGCCTTCCATTCTCCCTGAAGCCTAGCTCCTCAATTCCTCTTTCACTGTAATGTAAGGAAAACAAAACAAAGCAAAATAAAACAAAAAATCACCTTTCTTCCTTTGTATAACTTTCTGTAAACAGACTTCAACATCTTGATGACCTTCATGAAAGGAAGCAATTTTGCCCAGAGGAAAATAATTTTAAACATTAATATTAAAGCAATGCAATATTGTTTCAAAACTTTATTTTCATAAAAAATCTTTTTTCTCATTTACATTCCCAAGGGCCCATTTAAGTGGTTCCCAGGCTCCCACTTCTCCCAAAAGATGACCTTCTCCCCGATGAACTTTGCCTCTAACCAATAAAACTTGGAAGCTGTATTTCCCTAATTCTCAGTATTATCAGATATTGCAGTCCAATCTCAGAAAACCCTCTGTAACAAGAACCTTATAAAATAACTCTAGAATTAGTCTTTTAAGGATATATTTAGCCTGAAAGATAGCTAAATTAGGGAAGATTTAAAGTGATATTGAGTATGGTTGGATATATAGCCAGTTTTGTTTAGCCTAGACACCAGAAAATGAACTGCAATACATAGGAATCTTTTTTATTTCCAGTATCTTTTGAGAAATACATTGAATGCACCATCAACATGCCTTTAGGATTGAATAAAGACAGCAAAGGATTTGTTGAGATTGGCGTTGAGAATGGAGACTAAATAATGTGTGTGTGTGTGTGTGTGAGAGAGAGAGAGAGAGAGAGAGAGAGAGCAGGTTCATAAGCTTGAAATATAAGAACTATTTTTGATATTTTCTGATCTCTCTTTCCCCCTCACTCATTTCAACAGAGCAGAAACTGTTGAATGCTCACTGCTCCAGGAAAGGACATGTTAACCTAAAGCAGTTTTTTTTTTTTTAACTTCTGAATTTCATAAGGCTGGTTTTGGAGGAGAGAAGGAAAACCCAGTGCATAAACAAGAGGGTCTGGAGAAATGCATAGAGAAGCAGAGAGTGCCACACTGCTTTGGGCTGGAGAAAGTAATGTCTAGTTGAAGCTTGAAGGAGAGGCACATGTAAGTGGTAATGGATTTTAGGAGCGATTTTCATTCAAGTCTTTGTTTTCCTGTCCCATTAGCCAGGTCCAGGAGAGAGAAAAAAACACATCAGATAGTTTTGCACAATCAAATAGCAAAAGAAACATGTATTTTGTTTTTCAGGTAGAACTAGGCTGGGAAGAAAGGAAGGTCCAGGGAGGCTCCCAGTTTCCAAATGAATTAAGAACCTAACAGATGATCCTAAACAACCTCATAGATTTTCCTGGATAGTAGCATAAGAGTGATTTTCTTCAGTGGGACTGTGAGGATCGAATGAAGGATGATTCCATGGCAGCCCATATGCACTGACAACTGAAGACACGACAAAATGATGGATGTATTGATAAATACCATCATGGACAGATGATGATGAGAACCAGATGGTAGTCTTCTAGCAGCAAATAACAAACACCCAATAGACAACAGCTTAAGCAAT
>PVKM010032491.1:0-16400 GCA_004027735.1 Carollia perspicillata
CAGATCACACCAGAAGAGCATAAATAGAAAACAAGAAAAACAACATAAGAACCAGTAACTCAAATTTTAACAAGTTGATCAAGTTAAAAAGGAAATATAGAAGCCAATACTATGCAAACAAACAATATTGTATTTTTATGGATATGTAACACTAGCTCACCCCAAAAGTAGAATCTGTGTATTAATACGATCCATGTTTAACACTTTTCAAAACAATTATTTATTTATTTTTAGAGAGGGGAAGGGAGCCAGAAGGGAGCCAAAGAGAGGGAAAGAGACAATGTATGCTTGCCTCTCGCACGCCCCCTACTGGGGACTTGGCCCACAACCCAGGCATGTGCCCTGACTGGGAATTGAATGGCAACCCTTTGGTTTGCAGGCCAGCACTCGATCCACTGAGCCACACCAGCCAGGGGTAAACATTTTTATAATTCACTATATGATTGCACAGTTACAACGTCCCCACATTTTGTTTCTCAGGGAAGGACAATCGGACCAGGGAGGTACATTGATGTTAATAATGTTAAAACTGTCAGCCCATAAAGTTCTCCTGAAGACTCTGTACCTTAATAGCAACCACTTGGGAAAATTGTAGATACTTGTAACAAAGTGATTATCCTCATTTGGATATTCAGGAATCGAACATTCCGTAAGATACACTTTCAATTAGCATGAGCATTGAAATAATGTAGGAAAACACAACCTCAGTATTAGCAATCCTGTTATCTCAAAACCATACTTATTACCAAATATTTTTTGAGTAAGTTACTGAAGTTCATATAAAAACATATTATTTTTGAAGCCTATACAAAACCCATATTATTTTTAGCTATCATAACAAATCCATAGATGATGACATCTATTTTTCAATTTTCTTCTGAGATATTCACTTCACGTATCTTTAATTTTTATCAAAGCTAAGTGACAGAAAGCTAGAATATATTATTACTGTAGTCAAAGCCAGAAATGGGTAGACAAGGGGGTAAAATTTTTCCTTCTAATGTACATGTAATGAGGCGATCTCCCAAACAAGAGACATTACAACAGAGGGATGTACCTTTTGCAGACTGTACCCAAACTACCCATAAATCTGATAAATATATGCCCATCAGAGAAAACATTACTAGGAACACAATATTAGTCATACAGTGTTTAAAAATCCTATGATCTGGTGCTTACTGTTTTGTAAACGATGAATCAAACACAAGAATACCTACTGAGGTATTTAAGAGGAATATAAAACATAGCACCTGCTCTCAAGAACGTCACAGGAAAGATATAGAATCAAAGAAAATCCACAGGAAATAATTAGTAATTCAGTCAGTTGAGAACTGAGTAGAAATGATTACATGTAACAAAAGTTCACAGACGCGAGCAAGGTTTGAAGCAGGTGGAGGGAGTGTGGTGGTAGGTATAATACTCGAATGGATTTGTGAAGATGGGAAAGCTTTAGAACCCAAATGAGTAGAGAAGAAGATTCCAGAAAGGGGGATTAGCCTAGCAAGACAAGACAGAGTGAGTTGATTGGCTCATGTAGGGGAAAGAATAGTTTATGCTGAGACTATAAAGACAAAATACCTCAAACCCTTAAAAGTGCATAGTCCGTGTAGTACTGCAAATAAAATACCATGACTTTTGTTATCATTTTACTGTAGTGTTTCACTTTTTGGTTTTACAGAAGCGATGTATTGGAATACAATCATGCTCTATTTTTTTAAAAAAATGAAAAAAGAAATAAAACAAATTTGCCCAGATTTGAGAATTATATAGCCAATCAGATAAAGGTCTTGAACCATGAATTCTAGTTATACAGTTATTAAAAACACTGCTGTTAAAAGTCATTCACATTTATTATTATCTCTTACTCTTTTACATGTATATATTTTATCTAATGTGATTCCTGAAATTGCCAAAAGTAGTCAGGAGAAGACCATTATTTTGTCAATTTTTTGCTTTTTTCCAGTCTTGTCAAGATAAAATTGACATATTACATTAGGTGAGTTTAAGGTATACACATGATAATTTGATGCATGTATATACTGTGAAATGATTACTATCATAAGGTTAAACTCATCCATCACCACACATAGTTATTATTCAGTATTTTCTGCGTGTGTATGTGTGTGTGGTGAGAACATTTACAATCTACTGTCTTTTAGAATGACTGCCTCAAAGGCACATGATCAGCCTGGAAGCTGGAGCTCCTCCCACATATGCAAATTACAAAATCATTACCTAGTTCTTCTATAATTTTCTCACATCGTTTTTTTTATCATGGAACCATTTTAGGAAACTCCAGAATCATACCCTAATGGAATATGGAAAGAAAATCCATTTTGAAAGGATTATCTCCACTTGCTGAAATTTACATGTAAAAAATTCTTTGCGCCATCATATATTATGGGGAAAAAAACCCATAAAGCAGAAACAAGGAAACAAGCTTACCATGGAGACCTGACTCCTTTTGAAATTTAGACAATTCAGGTTATTAGTCATGGAATCCTAAGGACAGAAAGGACGCCTGATTCCACACTGGTAAAGCCAGAGCTCTCTAATTTACATACCCTCCTTGCCCGAAGACATCAGATGCGTTCAGGTTGAACAAGTTCAAGACTGTTGCTTGAGTAATTTTAAGGAATGTAACATGGACTGAATAGTCATTGGTTATTTAATAATCCTGTTTGCAGAGCCAACATGAGCTTGCTTCACTCTGAAGCCCAGACTAGGACTGACTGCCTTACTCAGTGCAAGGAAAGGAAATCCTCATCTGCGTATAAGCTTTAAAGTCAACCTGATGTGAAATACTGAAATACATTTTGGAACTGAATGGATTAGTGATAACATTAATGAGAAAGCTAAAGTCTCTAAAATGAACTATTTTGGGCATGTGATAACCTGATGTGCTGCCCTCAAAAGTCCTTGCAATTAGGGTTCCTGAGCCATCGCGGCATAGCTTTCCTTGCATCATGGGGATCATATTAACCAAGCCAGCTTGTCTCTCTGTCCTTGTGGGTCATACCACTTTTCACCGTGAACTTGTACCCCATTTGTGGCAGTCTCCTTATCCACAACAATGTGCTACGTTTGCCCGTCACGCTTAGCACGCTTCACCGAGTTGTTACGGCTTCCCACTATATGATCGCTATTGACTACAACTTCCGTACTGGATACTAATCGTAACCCCTCAACCTACAACACTGCTCATTATCTTGAAAACTAGCATCACTCATTCCCATTTCCCACAATCCATGGGACGTTGTCCAGTCTAACCTGGACTCCCACTGACCACTAGCGGGACATACAAAGAACGACACCGTATATATACATTTTTCAGCAATCCACAAATTAGATTTATAACTACTATCTTCTTGTGTCTCAGGAAGTTACTATGTCTCCAACCTTCAACTAAACCCTACTCTTCTTTTTTCATTAAGGTCTTCGGCACATGTATATTAAGCTAAGACACTGTGTGTGACGACATGACTGTTACTGTCTATTCAGCGATCATCCGAGCAGGTAGAGGTTGGGTGAGGAAAGCATTCCAGACACATGCAGTAGCAGAAATGGGGCTGGCATCTGAGAAACGAAAGCAGGTCAGTGTGGCTGAATTGCAGCAGGACAGCAGAGGAAGAGGAGGGGAGATTTGGATTCATCAGAACAAAAATGATCTTTGACCAGAGACAAACACGGCCTGGTTTACATTTTGAAAGGATCACTCTGGATGCTCTGGGGAGAATGGAGTGTGAGTAGAAGGGGTCACAAGCATGAGTGGCAAAGACAAGCTGGGGGGAGGGGGCTACTGCTGTGTGTAAGGGTTACAGATTAGCGTGGGATCGAAAGATATGGGTGACGCCATCTATTTTCTCTGCTGTTCCATGAGCCCGTTACTCATGTAGCAATGTGACAGTCTGGCACATTTCCTATAGCAGCTCTTCTAGACCTTCCCACTGCTTTTCAGGTTCACAAACTGTTTCTTTCCTTTTCACCTCTTGCTCCATCTTGATGGATGACTGTTCTTTAGTTACTAAGCAGAGCAAAGTCATCCCGTATCAGCTCCCCTGCCCTCCCTCCTTCTATCATCTTAAATGCCCTTGCCCTGGTTTTTTAAGTATGTGAAATAATGTATCTCTAACACTCTGTGTTAATTTATATTCTCCCAAAACCGACACCAAGGCAAGGACTTAGGGTGCACATCGTTTATCCAGCCATCAATTTCAGCAAGTACAATACAAGCCAGAGGGTGGAGAGAGGGAGATCAGGAAGGGGAAGGACACAATAGAGGATGTATTCACAGACCATCACTACTGGGGGCAACTGGGGTTCCAGCCTGCTGGTGACATTCTGAGACGCAGTGCGGACCGGGCCTCAGAATTGTCCCACTGAAGGATGAGGGGGCTGAAGTGCTTTTTCCAAAGCCTCCCATCTCCTAAGGGCTAAAGGTTGCTCCTGGTGATATACCACCCTCTCCCTGCCAATATTTCTGGCTTACTCGTCATGCCTGTTTACAGCTTGTAAACTGGAGTAAGCCCTCGGGCAGAGCAACAGAGCAAGAGATGGGAATGGGTGAGCCAGGAACTGCATTGGACTCAGATGGGAAGGACATATGTGGCAGCGTAACAGCAACATCTACATCTTCTTTCTCACGTGAGGGCTTTGTTTATTTTCTCTGGGGAAATGCTCCTTAAAGGGCTGTTGTTATGAGCTATATGAGAGACCTTATAAATCATCTAGGCCAGCCTCCTTATTTGAATATTGGAAAATTAAAGCCCTGAATTCTTCAGCTGACTTTGGGGATGCCATTCGCAAACTTTTTCTTATCCTACTAAAATATGCAAGAGCGTTTTCTGTCATTTTAGGTTGGCCAATAGTATTCAAATGCATTGTAATCCTTTGGCATCGCACTGTCACTTGCCAACATGGACTACTTGCCACTGGTTGTTTCCAAAGTTTCAAAGCTAAGCCAGTATCTGTTGAATTTTAAATCTCTATTCAATACTCATTTTTTTAAAATGGCAAACTTTTAAGAACAGGCTAACTGGAACTACCTGAACCACAAAGGCTCTTTATGTTTCAAAATCCTCTATACGGAATCTTTTTATGTGTGCTATAAATGGCCTTGAGTAGAAGCATGTTTTATTGTTGTTTTGTGGCCGCTTTTTAAACCAATAGAAATACTTCCAGAGTCCTGGACGCCTCCAAGATAAATGTATAAAAGTTGTGCTTGCAGGAGTCTGTCAGTATTTTGGTAAACAGTATCTGAAGCATAACTATGAACAAATTTGAACAGCAGGATAGTTCATACAGAAATTGTTTCACTCATTGCAATGGCTTCACATGTGGCATACTTTATTTTTAGTTTGGTTTCGTTTATAATTAACAATTTCAATTCCAAAGGAGGTTAAATAACATAATCTACTGGATAAGTGTTCCTGTCTATGTTAAGGCACATTATATATAGATAGAGATACACACATATACATATATATATTTTTTACTAAATTCACTCTGAAATTTTTTTGTATCAGAAAGTTTTAGGTCCGCCCTGGCTGGGGTAGCTCAGTGGATTGAGCATGGGCTGCGAACCAAAAGGTCGCCGGTTCGATTCCCAGTCAGGGCACATGCGTGGGTTGTGCGCCAGGTCCCCAGTAGGGGGCATGTGATAGCCAACCACATACTGATGTTTTTCTCTTTCTCTTTCTCCCTCCCTTCCCCTCTACCTAAAAATAAATAATTAAAAAAACATTTAATTCAAATAATCTAACGCAGGTAGCCATGGTAGATATTTCACTATCTTTAATTATTTATATGGCAACAATTTTCCTCCTTGCTCTTTTTCCTGCAGACTCTGTTAGACAACACTGATGCTCACTTTTTAAGGGAAAGAGATTTGTCTAGATTCCCTGATGATTATATAAGAACTACAGCATGTCTTAGTCATCATTCATTACACAGACAGAATCTAAGTTTTAACTTTCAAAAAACTTTACCTGTTGTACTTCCATGTGGCTTGGGTTTTCACTTTTGTTTGTTTTTAATTTCCACAGGTTCATGTTCAATCGTGGCTTGAGCCTTGAATGTGGAGTAAAGCAAAGCATAACTACTATTTCCCTTCAGTTACCTTTAAAGCTGCCTACAAATGTACACACTGGTGGGGCCCTGCCACCAACCTTTTCATTTCTCTTCCTTTCCCTCTCTTAACCATATTCTCAATACCTTCCCTAAAACAGAGAAGCTGACCTCTGATTGGCTGGACAAATCTGTCTGTTTCAGGTTTGCCCTTCCCCCAACTACCATTCAATTTCAAGTGCGGGCCCAGAATAAAATACATGAACCGTGTGTGTGTGTGTGTGTGTGTGTGTGTGTGTGTGTGTGTGTGTGAGTGAGAGAGAGAGAGAGAGAGAAAGAGAGAGAAAGAGAGAGAAAGGTAAATAGATGATAGTATTCTGAAAGACTCAAATGTGTCCGTCAAAGAAATCTGATAATAAAAAGAAAAAATAGCTTCCGTTCTCATATTTAATCAAAATAAAATATTATAGATATTATTCATTTGGACCAAAACAAACAGCCTTAAAAATTGAAATAAAAAAAATATCTTCTGGTTTTCCCTGGGAAAATTTGTCTCTAGGAGTCATTCATTCATTTATAGGTCATTTGTTGAAACTTGGTACATTCTAGGCAGGTACTAAGTGCTAAGGATTTACTAATGAAAATCAAGGGAAATGATTCCCAGTACAGGGTTAGTTCTTTTTCTCAACTTTAGACTTCAGGACACCATCAATGATGGCTTCATTCTAATAATAAAACCATAATTGATCATCATAATCATTACCGATTTCAGTGATTATGAGTTGCTTTAACCATAAATGAGGAAGTGAAAAATAATAAACTCATAACTGAGCCAGTCCATAATACATCATTTGATGTTACTTAAACATCAGAAATATGGTACATTTACTTTGTAAGCTTCCCCTTCCTCCCATCGACTTAGACTAATATCTGAATGAAAATAATTTCTGAAGCTTTTATAGGTAGTATGCGATAGGTAAGACTAGGAAAAAGAGTATACCATGAAACTGATATAAATGATAATATCTATTTTCTTTATATATTTAATCAAGAAAATGGAAAGATGATTATAATAAACATCTCTACTTCCTTAAAGGCCTGCCCACTTCCAACTCTAAGTTATGAACATAGAGATTAGAGCCCATTAAAAGTCAATTATCCATATTATACATTTAATTTAAATGTTGTACCTCATTAGAAAATATCAAAGCTTAAATTTTACTGAAAGAAATGGACCATAACAAATGAGCATGGAACTTTAAAAAAAATGGCCAAGTTGATGACTTTTAGAATGTTTCAATTTTGTTACTAGCATCTTATGAAATATGTTTTAATTTTTATTAGACATTATAATTAAGTAAAATATCCAGTCTTGTTATGGCTAATGTTTCTAAACTATGGCTTCTATAAGTTAAGTTGGAAAACATTGGCTTTTTACTGACCCAAAAGGGGAACCCATATGTACAGCATGGATTCAAGTACTTATAAAACATGTATCATTCTTTCATTTTGTTAAAAACATCATAGACTAACTCCTTACTTAGGGAGGTATCTCATTATTATCTCAGAAAATTATTATTATCTCAGAAAATAAGAATCAAAAGAGTAATTAAAAATGGATTCTTTACATTACTTATTTGAGAACTAAGCCCCAACTGTTACCTCTAGTAATTTTATTGCTAATTTCTATAGAATAATTTCCCCAAATAGGTAGTCACCATTTTAATGCGTGACTCACTAGTTTAACAAATGACCTCAATTTCATGAGGGATGTGCATTTATTTCCTTGTGCAGTAGAAACGTCTTTGAACAATGTGGAAAGAGAACCCAGGTAACTAGACTAAGAGACAGAAAGTGAATATTTTCTTTTTCATAATGACATGAGCCAAATCCTTTTTTGTTTTCATTCATTCAACGAGAACTTTATGGAGCCACCCTATTTACCCAGCACATGAACCTTAATCCATTGGCTGTTTGTTGAGCCCCTACTGTATGCACTGCATTCATTAACTTTATAGGTCTTTTGTCCTTTCATCAAACATGGAAACCTTCAGAGAGCAGAACTTTTTTTTTTATTCTGTTATCCCTCACCAAATGCAGATCAACCAGCTATCCTTGGCAGTTTACCTTTCTCCCAACTGCACAAGGATTTACTCCAGCCAGAATGTCCTCCAACTGGATGAATCCTCACGAGCCAAATTCTTAACCTACCTGAACCTTGGTGTTTCTGATTAATCAACCAGAATCTTCTCATCTTGTCAGTGGTTCTCAGAGTGTGGTCTCCACACCAAGAGCACTGGCATCTCCTGAGGCACCACTGAGAAATGCAAATTCTTGGGCCATACCTCAGAAGGACTGAATCAGAAACTCCGGGTGGGGCCCAGCAAGTTGCATTTTAACAAGCTCTCCAGGGGCTTCGGATGCACTCAAGGCTGAGAACCATAGCTCTGGTCTATCTGCTACCCAAGTTTTCTCTTTCATGAAGATAAAAGGAGAAAAATTCTGTCTTGGGGCTTTGAAGGAAACAATCAAACAAGCAAATAGACTGAGGACTCTAGGCATAATTTTTAAAATAGGCCAAGGGTTGCCAGTAACTTCTTTTTCTGTTTCTGTATTTCCTCCTTCGTTCGTGCATGCATTTAGAGATAATCTCAGCAATGTCAGCAAGCTTGGTGGCATAGTTCAAGCTGTGAGGGTTCAATAAATAGGTCGGTAAACATTGCAAATCAACACAGCTTTTGATGAAATGTCAAGCAAGACAGAGCTTAGCTATATTCAGCTCAGCTTGAACTCATAAACCACTAACCGGCCTCTGTACTTCCATGACAATGTCTGATGAATAAAACACAAACAAAAACAATCTTTAGAAAAAGATTACTAAAAGGCAAACTTTAAGTAAGAAATGGCAACCACTTAGTTCAGGGCAGATGAGAGACGAGACTTGCCAAAGTGAAAACACGAGCCTTACAAACCAAGTTACGGGACAGCTTGAGATCCAAAAATACTTTCCATCGGACAGTCTTTCTTTCCTAATAGATATCCGTAACTTTAAAAAGGCTTAATTTCAACCCTTTTAGCTCTACCCTCCCCCCACAACTAGCTTTCTTCCTTCCTAATGATAGAAACACTTGTCAGAAGAGATTTGAATTTTAATAAAATTTCCATAATTGAACAATTAATGCAATTTCAATATGTAGTTCATATAGACCGACAATAAATCTTTCCTAATCTAGAATTTTGGGACATCTTACACATTTTTTTAAAAAATCATGTAACATGATTAATTATGGCACCTCTTTACTAGCTAGAATTTAACAATAAATGTTCAACATTTAAAATCATTCTTAAATATTTCAGGCAATCAGGAAGCCTAGAATTATTGTTTAAGAGCAGTGGCCCAATTTGCTTCCTAATACTTCATGCATGCCTGATCATATCTACGTTATTGTTCACAACACTCTACTATTTTTCTTCAATAATAAATTTCTTGAAACTATATATATATGTATATATTATACACACACACACACACACACACACACACACACACACACATATATATATATATATATATATATATATATATATATAAAATTACATAGGCTTCTGTCGTTAAGACAAAAACTCTTCACGTTGGTTTTCTAATGCCAGTCTGGGTCCTTAGAAATTGAAGTAGCAATATTATGTATGGTTTGTTAATTAAGGCCTGGGCCATTAATTTTTTTTTTGTTTTCTCGCACCAGAAAGAACTTTAGATTTCTACAGACAAAGTTCACAAAAGCTCTAACTGAAAAAGTAGAATGTGGGTTCTACCTCGCATTTCACTGATTTGCATTCTTATAGGTCTCCCATAGGAGACCCTTCCCTCCCTGCTTCAGAACAAAAGCCCCAGTTTAAACTTTTAGAAAAAGCCGTATGGAATAGGAGTGTTCCAAATTTATCCTAGAGGTTGCAAACTAACCAAAACAGTCACCTTTGGGGAAGCCTGCTTCCGAATGCTTGTGGCATTTATCATTCCTCTGAACGGCTGTTGCATTTATCTGCAGTTTTACTCACCAGATGAGACCTCAGACATTTCAAATTCTGCGGTGGCTTGCTACACCTTCATAGGAAAGCTTTTTGCTGATTTCCCTGTTGGTACTTTTCTCTTACATATTCTATGGGGTCTGATAAAGCTGGAGGTAGAGTCATACCCAAGCACAGATAAAGCAGGTACATAATCTCTGACCAGCCTTCCCAAAGCAGACAGACGCACCGTCTTTTTGCACCTGTTTCTTCCACTCCGGTTGCCGTGAGCAGTGAGGTATTCCTCACAGATTCACAGAGAGCATTTAGCAAATCCTCCCCTCTCACGGCAATGGTTTCTTCCCTCACAGGCTCAATCTACCTGATTACGTTCCCCTCTAATCAGTAACCTCAGTTCCTCTAGTAATAACCGTGCTGCTTGCTCTCTATGCGATTTCTCTGAGACTGAAGCATAAGCCACAGAGGAGAATTAGAGGAGCTAATTATTATGAGGACACCTGTATTTTTGTCTAGTCTTCACGTGAACTCCACAGTGCACTCATTTATGCAAACTGGTGTTGTGAAGGAGAAGCAGAAAGGAGCGTGCATAAAGACTGGACCTAGGAAGCTGAGCACCTGTGTGATGCTAGCAGAAGAAAACAAACTCTAATAATGTCCAGTGCTGCCCCAAACACATTTGAACTTCCTATGAAAATAGAAGAATCAAAGTGCTTGACATCCAAACATCTTCCTTCAGATATACTTTTAGAAATCAATCTGAAAATCCAAAATAATCTCAAACCAACTACGAGCCACAAGGCAGTAGTAGTTAATTCCTCAAGCAAATGGAGAGGATTGAAATTGAAGCAAAACTCCTTCCATGAAAATCCTGCTTTTTTTTTTTTATAATGAAAGAAATAATATAAACAACTTACTCGAGATTATATTTGAAGTTAAACCCGAATCCTCCTTCTTGAATGTACAGAATTGTGCCAGCCTTGTATAATGACTGTTTACCCAGAGCATAAGATTGAAGTGGATTTTCAGATTAAAAATAAAACTCTTAAGTATGTCAATCCCCATCGGATCAGAGCCCAC
Organism: Carollia perspicillata; assembly: GCA_004027735.1. Classification (NCBI taxonomy): domain Eukaryota; kingdom Metazoa; phylum Chordata; class Mammalia; order Chiroptera; family Phyllostomidae; genus Carollia; species Carollia perspicillata. The sequence goes on from PVKM010032491.1 coordinate 11,170, forward strand.
AAACTATTTTTTTTCAAGTGCTTCACTAACAATATACCCAAGTGGAGCTTCGTTTCTCTTGGTTTTCTTTGCAGAGTAAACTGTTAGTTAGAATGAGTGAAGTTCATAATAAAGAAATGTGGAACCAGAGTCAGGGCTTTCCTCATTTTCACTTAGTAGACTCAGGACCTGGCAAACAGAAAGTGCTCCACACGTATTTCTTTAAAGTGAACAAAAGCATACACTATAAAGTGTCATTGTCATCTGCATGTTTAAAAAGCAAGTCCTGTACTTATTTGATTTTTAAATCAGCCACAATTTCCCAAGCCTCCAAAAGAAATGCAATGCTACTGTTTTCTTTACTATACAATAATTATTAATTAGGTGCTGTGCCTGAAATAAGTTAAAATGCAACTGATTTTTTTTCTTTGCTCCTTTCTCTCCTTGCACTTTCCAGATGTCGAAATTTCATTTGGCAAAAACAGAAAGAGTCGGTGGGAGAAAGCTCATTAATCGTACCATATCCCCTTGCCTACAAAGAGCCCTGCATCCAAATTACAGACAAACTAAGGAAACCTTGTAGAATGAATATATAATTAGCAGTGCTGCTAAGTGAATGGAAATGGAGGTTGCCTAACTTAATTAACTGTAATCATTACTCATTGTCGTCCTGCTTAGAAAGATTAGTTGAGGGTATTTCTTCTGCAGTATCCCATTAGACAGTTTCACTTCCCTTAATGTGAAAACGATTACACTACAAAGAAAGTATTGTCATTTCCTCTCAATCAGATGTAAACTTTACTGAACAAGTCCCTTCCATGTCTTAGTTTAGGGAGCAGAACAGCAACCGTATGCATATATTCTGTGGGGCGAAAGAGAAATTAAGAGAAAATAGGTAATTACAGAAGTTAGGGGCTTGAAGAGAAAAAAGGAACCCTATATATGAAGTTCTATAAAGAAAAGAGCTCTTGGTTGAGGAGGAGGTTAATAATAGAGTAAGATCTCAAAGAGAAAATGAAAGATAACGGTATGAATAGGTGGCATTGTATGATTAAGTTGAGCACAACTACACAACAATGCAGGGGCCCAAAGGTACCTTCAAGGCCATTGTGACTAAGGACTGCTTTCCTAGGGCTTCCTAGGGCTTATCCTTTTAGAAGAAGGCACCTGCCTTTGGGAAGCAGTTATTCTTTTGAATGAATGAAAATCACCTGTAATCCACAGCTACAAAGAACCCTCCCTAATACAAGAAGAATAGGAGTGCCCATCATGGAGGTCGCTGACTGCACTTTGCCTCATTTGTCCTCTGCCCACCAGTGCTGAAAAAGATCACAGCAACTCTATCTGTTAGGAGGGACTTAATGTTTCCCAAGTATCTTCACTGTTCTAGAAATGAAGTGAAGAGTTTCCAGTATTGCAGTTCAAGAACCTCCCCAGCAAGACTGTAATACTGACCTGGTTCTCATCAAGCTCATTTTATAGGAGAGGAGATGGGAGCTCAGAGAGCTTCCCAGAGTCACCAAGATAATTAGAAATGCCTAAAACTCCAGCTCTGCCTGACTTCCTAGCCCAGGATGTGTCAAAAGTTAACGTGAACACCCCTATGTTCATTGCCACATTATTTACAATTGCCAGTAATATATGGAGGCAACCTGAGTGTCCATCAATAGATGAATGAATAAAGATGTGGTACATAGATACAGTGGAATATTACTCAGCCATAAAAAAGAATGGAATCTTGCCATTTCTGACAACACAGACCTAGAGGGTATTGTGCTCAGTGAAATAAGTCACAAATACTGTATGATTTCACCTATATGTGGAATCTAAATGATAACAACAACAACAAAAAAGAAATAGACTCATAGATACAGAGAATATTTTGACAGTTGTCAGGTGGAAAGCTGGGTGAAAAAGCTGAAGGGATTAAAAAGTACAAATTGCCAGTTATGAAAATAGGGGATGTAAAGTACAGCATAAGGAATAGTATTGTAATAACTACGCATGGCATCAGGTGGGTATGCAATTATCAGGGTGATCACTTTGAAAGTGATATAAATGTCTAATCACTGTGTTGTACACCTGAAACTAATATAATATTCTAGGTCAATGGTAACTGAAAAATTAAATAAAATAAAACTACCAAAAAGTTAATGTGTATAAAACTCACCTGGGTTCCTTGCTAAGTGGTGGATTCTGATTCATTAAGTTTACATGAGACTCTGAGATTCTGCGTTTCCAACAAATCCCAAGTGGTGCAGCCGCTGCTGGTGGTGGCCTTTGGACCACACACTGGGTAGCAAGGCTTTCGGCTACTGGTTCTCAAAGCTTGCTGATATGGAAATCACCTAGGGAGGTTTTGGATCTCCCAGTGTTCCAGCTGCACTTAATATTCAGGAAATCAGAATTTCTCAGTGTGCGACTCCAGAGATTCTAATGCCCAGCCAAGTTTGAGAATCAGAGCCCGTAGACTGGTTCTTCTCCGATTAGGTGCGCGTTACAAACAAGTACAGAGTTATTGCAGAACACAGTGGCCGAAGATCCTTAAAGTGAGCATAGGGCTTTAGCCTTTGCCTTTTTACATAGTTCCCCAGGTGATTCTGATATCCAAGTTTGAGAACCACTCCCTCCACCACACGCTTGCAAAATCAGTCAGCTGTGTGTTTTCGGGAACATTCTCAGGTTGAATGAAGCATCCTTCAGGCTAAAAATTCCTGAGCCTCACAAACCAGAACATCCCCAGGTACATAAAATTCTTTTATGATTATCACTGTAAAATGTAAAATTGTATTATACACTCATGCAATTCTTTTTGCTTATTATAGTGTGTGTGCATTAATTCTATGACTTTGTTAGTCTTGTAGTTGAGTGGAAAGCATATTCCACTTACAGGACATTTGCTCTATGCCCAGGGTAGCTATATAACTAAAAATAATTGATTTTGACAAGGGATATGGTAATAAGTTGAAATAAATATGAAAAAAAAAAGATCCACAACCTCAGTGACATAAGTGTAGCACAATGTATCACCTTGAGGTTAAATGCACTTCATAAATGACCCTCGACTCCTCTCCAAGGACTTGTGAAGGTGAGGGTCATTTTGACTAGTGACACATTTGTACATGAGCATTGTCAGAGTTTCTCTCGTTAAACATTTTTGTTGGCACCGAAAGGAAAATGTGAGCATATTAGTGGAGTACACATTTTATTTCCTTACAGCTTCAAAGAGCACATACTTCCAGAAACTATCTTTTGGATATTCCCCTTAACATTATTTCAGGATGGCCCGCTATCAGTTCCAAGGAGGACAGCCAGGGCCATGGCTTATGGCTCTGGGTCTTGTGCCTGGGACAAAGGTGCTAAAGCAAGGCAGGGGAGTACCAGCTAAAATCCATACCCACACTCCACCCACTCACCCATCCTTGTGACCCTGACCTGAGGCTGAGTCAGACTGGAAGAAAAAAGCATGCTTTGTTAAAAAATCGGTCCTCCTCTGGGTCAAGGGGTGCACCTTTGTCTAATTTTCAGGTAGCATATAAGCTACCAGAAGCCCCGGGGACAGTGGGGCATAATGGGAAATGTTTACAGTTGCAGTTGGAAGGCATTAGGAAGTAAACTTAATCACCTAGGGCAACTCATTAAAACTTCTGGCATCACTGGGCTTTATAGCTATAAAATGACGTGGCAACATGCTACAGAGACTCACAGCTCAGGCTGTGGGGTCGAAGCAGATCAAGCAGTGCTGGAATCGCACTTCCGCTACTTACTAGCTGTGTGAACTTGGCATGTCATTTCAGCCCCAATTCTCATCATCTGTAAAATGGGCATAACATCAATTCCAGTTGTTTCAGGGTATTTGTTTGGATCAACCACAAGGTGTTCAGCCGAGTTCCCGATGAGGAGTTAGTGCTAAATAAGTAGTAGCTGCTATTTATCAACAACATTAAGAAGATGATAATAACTCACATTTCCCAAGGCTTCGGAGGAAATTAAATCAAATGATGCATACAGAATAAGCCTCTGAACTGAAAAACACCATAATGGTTTTTGGAGATGGTTTTCTTTCTTTTAGTAATGTATGTTTTCTATATTTTGATTTTAAAGAAATAGTAGCAGCAAGCAAGCAAGGAGTAGCGCTGCCGAAGATCTGGCTAAATAATTGTTCTGAGAGGATAGACTCCTATGGAGAGTCGGAGGCAAACTTAATGCCTATAGACAATAGTAAGAACTGTAATCTACAATGCATCAGGGAACAATGTGAACTCTGGATGCACGGATCTAAAACTAGAACTTCAATAACCTGGCAATGTGCTGAATAAATTGGAAGTAATCCCATTAAATCTTTGTCTCTGGAGTTATTATTCCCAATAATCACATTTTTTAACACTACCACCTTTGAAAATCATGTTCCTAAAGTTGCCTCCAAGTAGCAGTAAGCGACTCATCTCCGATTACAAAAAGAAAAATGAGACCGGCCTGTAAATGCATTACCCAGTACAGTGCCTGGAAGTGCAAGCTGGGAGGCATTACTGCTCAACGGAAGTCAATTTAAAATAAGAGGTTGCAGAGCTTTCTCTACAAGAGGAAAGGATCTCAGCCATAATGGTTGTGCAGTAACCTTGGAAAGGCACACTTTTATTCGAACTGTGCTATGATTTTGGCTTATCTCCTAGGGAGGAACTTGAGTTTCAGTCGTTAAAATCCATTCATGGAAAGCCAAGTCCTTTGTAGCTCTTCAGCCAGCTTCTTTCCAGTTCCTATCATCAAACCACTGTGGTGAGAGTATGAGTCTATATTTGCTTATAATTCTTAAAAAGACTTTATTTATTTATTTTTAGAGAGAGCAAGGGAGGCAGAAAGAGAGAGAGAGAGAAACATCAATGTGTGGCTGCCTCTCCAGCACCCTCCACTGGGGACCTGGCCCACAACCCAAGCACGTGCCCTGACTGGGAATCGAACCTGTGACCCTTTGGTTTACAGGCTGGCACTCAAGCCACTGAGGTGCACCAGCCAGGGCTCTATGTGCTTATCATTTTGAGCACGATTCTTCATGGCCTGTTTATTTCTTTTTAAAATTTATTTTATTTCTTTTCTTCAATTACAGTTCGCATTCAATATCTTTCTGTATTAGTTTCAGAGTTACAGCAAAGTGGTTAGCAACTCCTGTACTTCACGGAGTGGTCCCTCGCTGCTTCAAGTACCTGCCTGGCCCTGTACATAGTTCTCACATTATTATTGACTATATTGTCTAT
>PVKM010032492.1:0-16379 GCA_004027735.1 Carollia perspicillata
GGTAGCCTCCATTTGAAGGGCAGACAAATAGCCCCTTAGTCTACGGAAAGGGGACAATAGTAGCTCCTTTAGATGATGAAGGTTTCTGAAAAACAAAACAACAATAACAAACTAGTTAATGCCCAAAAGGACTTGTGTAGAGGGCAGGGTTGGGAGCTTTGTATCTCTCAGTTAACTTGTTCTGGCCAAGCATTCAAGGAGCAGGCTGGTCCCAGGGAAAGTGACTGTGTTTGTGAACTGGGAGAGCTGAGGGCTAGGAGTTGCCCCAGCCGGAGAGCAGGGTGGAGAATTTCTAAGTAATGAGTAATTGAGTACGGTTGCCTTCTTTCAAAACCGCGGGCTGTGAGTGAGGCTGCATTTTGGCAAGGGTCCCTCAGAGTGGGCAGGGCAAGCCCTTAGGGGCTGCCGGTACAACAAGGCAGCTGTGGCTCTGTGATGGACACCCTGCTTCTGGCTCAGGCTGTGCAAAGTACCAGGGTCCCTGCATACATCGGGGTGACGTGATCAAGACGGACATCTGAAACTTCCTGTTAATAAGATAAGCCGTGTGAGAGAGCAGGCCATTACATGGATAAAATTAAAATGAGGTGCTTGTATTCACACCCCAGGCTTGGTGAGCAGGTTTGACCTACTGTATTAGGAAAGGAAGTGGTGAAAGTATCTTCCTTAATCACAATGTGTCCAGAAGCCTATGCAAGCAGGGCAGCAGAATTTTTAACATTTCCATTGCCAGACTTCAGACACCCAGAAGTGTTGAGCTTCGTCTTGTCCTCTGGGTCTCAACTCCAGGAGTACCTTTGGCTGTGTTTCTCGTGGCTGTAGAGACCCTGTCTGGGACAAAGGCTGGTCTGTTAGAGTCAGGGACAGGACCATGGCAGTATAGCGGTCCGTTTCTCCTGCAGGCCACTAGTTCTACAACCGCTATTCAACGATCCCAGTTTTCCGAGAGTTCTCTCACTGAAGACTAGAAAACCATTCGGCTCAGTGGCATATGAGTAGCTCTATCTCCTTAGCTCACGCTGCCTACAGAAAGGCAGAAGACCTGGGGTTTCTCAGAAGGCATCTGCTTGATCCAGTAGCAACTGCTTCTTCCTAAAATATGACATAGCATTTTTTTTCTAAAGCACAAAACTACATTGAACAAATGCTTCCACTAGAGAACCAAAAGGGTGAGAAAAAGTCCCCTTATGTCTGTTCCTTTAAAAGGCCTGTTGCAGACCCAACTGTCTTTGAATGAAACATGAATATGCCCTTTTACGGATTACACAATTTCATTGCTCTCCAGAAGGTTTGAAAAACAAACCTACTGAAATGTTATGTTCATTTCTTTCTGACCCTGAGTGCTGTCTAGGAAAAAGAAATGAGGAAGTAGTTATGTCTGAACGGAACTGCAAAGTTGCTTAGGAAAAAAATGGTATAATTCTGGTATTAGAGTTTCAAGGGAAAGGCCGGAATGATTTTTACTATAGGGCATTCATTTTTCTGAAAGTCTTCCAAATACCCATTTCTAAGGTGGGGGAAGAAAGCTTGACCCTCACATCTCTCCCTAGTACTTACTACTCTAGGATGGTTTGGGCAGCCATAGGTTGATCAAAATCCCAAAACACCAAAAATCAGGTATATTTTAAAGCACATTTTCCACAGCACATATTAATATGTTCTGAAAAGCACAAATAAAATCCTAAGTAAATGCAGATTAATTTTGGCATGTGACGTGTTACACATGATTAATATCACAACTGAATTCATGGGAATAAATACACCTCTCAGATTTCTTCTCCCGTGAGCTTTATTTACTCTGTAGTTTACAGTAAGTGGAATGAAGACTGAGTGAATACGTCTGAAATTTAATAGGTTTCTTTTTATGTCTGTGTCTGAACAACTACAGCCTAACTGCTACAGGAAAGTGATCAGAACATACCAATGGAGAATGTGGGTCATTGAACATACACGGGCACTGTGCTTTCTTCAACCTGCTTCTGCTCGGCCTCAACCACTCACTTCTAAGACGTTGGAACAAGGCCGCTGTGCTATCAGTGGCGTTAAAATGCTTTCTTGATCGTGCTGTTACAGTGGTCCCAGTGTGGCCCCGTTGCCCCCCTCCGCCCAGCACCTGCCCCTCCCTCAGGCAATCCTCCACTTTTCTTCATGCCCATGGTCATGGGTATACGCTCTTGGGCTACTCCACTGCCTACACTGCACTTTACATCCACGGCTATTCTGTAACTACCAATTTGTACTTCTTCATCCCCCCCCTCTTCTTCCACTCACCCCAAACTCCCCTCCCATCTGGCAACCATCAAAATGCTTTCCATATCCATGATTCTGACTCTGCTCTTCTTGTTTACTTAAGCATATTTTTTAGATTCAATTCTTGATACACATGTGTTTATTGCCATTTTATTATTCATCGTTTTGATGTTCTTCTTTTTCTAAAGTAAGTCCCTTTAATATTTCGTATAATAATGATTTGGGGATGATGAACTCCTTAGGTTTTTTCTTGTGTGGGAAGCTACAGGGGAGTTCCCACAAGGCTGTCAGCCGATTTCTCAAAAGAGACTTTGCAGGCCAGTAGGGATTGGCAAGAAATGCTCAAAGTCATGAAAGGCAAGGACCTGCAGCCAAGACTGCTCTGCCCAGCAGAGCCGTCGTTCAGAATGAAAGGGCGGATAAAGAACAGAGGTTTTCATATTGCTCCTGGACGCTTCTTTCTCAGACTACAGGCATCTTAACTCTTACACTGCTTACCTTTTCCTTGTCTTTCAAAACGTGTTCTTATGACAGTAGCATCCTACCAATTCACCTGACACCTGCAACATACCCAACCACCAAAAATACACACTATCAAGTACGTATGGGGTGTTCGCCAAGGTACAGCACAGTCTGTGCCCAGAACACATTTTAACAAGTTTAAAGTAATTAAAATCATACCACGTAAACTCGCCAGCAATAAAAAATGAAACCACAAGCCAATAACAGAAATATATCTAAAAGTATCCAAAATATTTGAATATTTAAAAGGCTGCCAAAAATAGAATTAAACCATGGGCCAAAGAAATAGTCACAGGGAAATTGGAATTAGAGATCAATAAAATTTAAAACAGATTTAAAATTTGTGGAGGTGAGGCCAGAAGCTGGTTCTTCATAATTATCATTTTTAATGATAAACCCCCTAACTAGACAAATGTGTGGGGAAGAGGAGGATGGAGAACCGGTTACAAAAAAGAAATGAAAGAAGTTAGTGAACATATTAACAAAGTTATGTGATAAATTCAAAAACTACAGTTGAAATGAACACACATGCAAAGATATAAAATATAAACACCAATGCAAGAAGAAATTGATAGCCTGATTAATTTGATATTTAGTAAAGAAACTAAATTCACAGCTAAAAATCACTTTTAAAAAAGTAAATTTTAAGCCCAAATGGCTTCACTGGTAATTTCTTCTAAACACTGAAGAAAGAACACCACTCCTATATGAATCTTCTTAAATACAGAAAAAATACCTTTCCAACTCATTTTATGAGGCCAATATTACCATATAGCAAAACCTGTCAAGAAATCATATAAAAGAAAACTACAGACCAATATACTTCATAAGTATGGCACACAATCATTACATAAATTAACAAGTTATATATAAAAAATAGTTTATTATACCAAATGGGCTATATTCCAGGAATACAGAGTTGATTTCACATTAAAAAATCGATCAATGTGGCTCAGGGTATCAACAATCTAAAAAGAAGAAGTATATGATCCTATAACTTCATGTAGGAAATGATTTGGTAGAATTCAACATTAACCATAATGCAGAAACTCCGGACAAACTCGTAGCAGATGGGAAATTCCTCAAACTGATAAACCGTCCCTATAAAAAGCCGACAACAAACATTATACTTTAGAGACAAAGACTGAATGCTTTTCTTCTCAGATGGGGAATGAGGCAGGAGGGTCCCCTCATCACTGTGACCTGTAGTCTTCATCAGTGCAAATAAAAAATAAGCAAGCGAAACAAGAATGAATGACTGCGTACCAATTGGAAAGGAAGATGCATAAAACTGCTTTTATTTGCAGTAGACATGGTGACCTAAGTGGACAATCCCAAATAAGTTTCGCAAAAGGTACCACGACGAGTAAGTTTAGCAGGGTCATAGGATGCAAGACTGAAAAATCACTAGAGTCCTCTATACTAAATGAACAAGTAGGAATTGAAATTAAGAAAAAATAAACAGAACCATTTTAAAACGACAAAAAAAACAAAACAGAGCTAGCACAATGGATGGAGATATGCATGCTATAAAAACACAAACCATTACAGAGATACCTTTACCCAGGCCTGAAGAAAGGGCGCTATGTAACCTGCTCAGGGGTCAGAAGACTCAGTAACGTAAAAACATAAATTCTTCTCTAAACTGAACTATAGATCCATGCAATCTCCAAAAAATAATTAGGGCACAGTTTTGGGTAGAAAGTTGCAGACATTCTAAACTTTACGTGGAAGAGCAGAGGCCCGATAACGGACAGGAGGACACTGAGAAAGAGAAACAGAGAAGGAGGATTCATGCTGCCTGTTTTCTATCCTATCAATCTAAGCAGTGAAGACACTGTGGTTTTGGTAAAAGTGTATACATACACATCAATGAACTAGCAGAGAGTCTGGATACAGACTCACCAATATATGGTCAGTTTATTTTCCACAAAAGCAGCAAGGCCAATCAAAAGTGAAAAGATAATATTTTCAACCAAGTGTTCTATAACAGTTAGATATCCATATGCAAAAAAAATTTTTTTAAGACTTTAAGCAACTTAACGTCTTTCATAGACCCAAATGTAAAATACAGAACTATTCTCCCAGAAGACATAGGAGGGAATCTTCATGACTTAGGTCTATGCAAAGTTCTCTGATATAGAACGAAGTAAGCATAAACCATGAAAACTGATCAATAAAAATGGAAACCAATGGTCTTTAAAAGAAAGTGCCAAGATATTGAAGAACACAGACTGGGGAAAAGCATTTGCAAAACTCATCTATGAAGCCAGGTGACCACGGATGGGGGCCGGTGGGCACTGGAAGCAGTGGTGGGGGGGCACTCTGTAAAGTAGATGACTGTCCGCCCACCATGCTGCCCACCCGAAACCGACACAGAATCATGCGGAATGGAAACTGTAGTTGAAAAAAGGAAAATAAAAAAGCAAGTAAAAACAAACCCACACATGCGTGATCAGGGACTGGTACCCGATATACAAGCATCAACTTCCACAACTCAATAAGAAACAAACAGCCAAATTAAAAAGGGCATAAGAGGTGAGCAGACACGTTGCCAAGAAGAGATAAGGATGGGAAGTAAGCACGTAGGAAAAATCTGTTAACGCCTTTCAACAGGAGATTGCAAATTAAAACCACAGTGAGAAACCAATGAAAATAAATGTATACATATACAGGGTGGGGGCAAGAGTAGGGTTATAGTTGTTTGTATAGGCAACACTACAATAATTAATAAATAATAATACAGGAATGAACTCCGTGCCTGCGTACTCATCGCTGTAAACCTATTTCCCCGTCCTCTCTACGCAGACAATACAGGTGCCGATCAGGATGCAACGCAACCAACACTCCCACAGATTTTCGGCGGAAGTGGCACGACCAGAGCTTGGCAGCCTCTTATAAAGTGAGACACACAAAAAGAACAAACTGAACTCTACCGCCTTAGGCTTCTACCCAACAGAAATGAAGACGCATGTGCCCATAACACCCTGAACGTGGAAGCTTACAGTGGCTTTACCCAAAATCTGCAAAACCAAGAAAAAAACTCCAACGTCTATCTCTGAGTGACGGGGTAAAGAGATTGTGGTGCAATTAGAAGGAGCAAATTACTGACACGTGCTATGCGACTGTGACTCTCAAGAGCATTTTGCGATGCGAAATGAGCAACAAGCAAATGGTTACAAACTGTACGACGACATTTGCATGACATCCCGCAAAAGGGCGAAAACTATAGACAGGGAAAAAAAATCAATGTGGGTTCTCAGCGGAGGGGGGCTGAGGGCGGTATTGATTACAAAGCGAGGTGAGGGATCTCTTTTGGAGCCGCGGTACCTAAATCTGATTTTGGCACTGGCAGCCTGATTCTCGATCTGTGCCAAAAGCCATTGAACTGTGTATGTGCAAAGGCTGAACTTTAATGCCTTCCAGCATGATTTAAGGAGCCCGGCTTACATATTGTATGTTCTGATTAAATTAGCTGACCTATGGCTTAACCCAGGGTTGCCTGTGGGCATTTCCGATAAAACGGTAAAGCGTTGAGTGTGTGATTTTCAGGCAAAATCAGAGGAGAGTGTTTCTGGAAACCCATAAGCCGTCACACAGGTGGCCCCCAGTCCACCTGGGAGTACACTCAGGGGAGCGGCAGTGAGCGGAGCGGGACACAGCTCAGTACCTCTGGACCAACGCCAGCCTCAGACCTTCTGACTGTCAGGAAGCAGAGCAGAGGTGCTGACTCTGCCAGTCCAAAATCAGAACTGGACCTGTTCCAGCACTTTCCACCCTCTGTTTCCCATGGATTTCCATTTTTCTTTTCCTCCATTCCCTAGGCTTATTAATTCTGTGTTTCGCCCTCTTCCTCACCACCCCTCCCATCCCCCGCCTCACTTTACGTCCAGAATGGTTCTCCTTACGAGATCCTGAGGTGGCCAGGAGCCATACGATATGAGGAAAAGTGAGGGAATGAGGACCTTTAGCCTATAAAAGAAATAATGAGCCAAGGTCTGATTCCTATTTTTCAAATATTTAAAAGTCTGTCTGTGGAAGATAAACCTCCTTTACGATGTGTAGCTCCGAAGCCATAATGAGGATTAGAGCGTTCAAGTGACAGGGAAACCTGGAATTAGTTTAATACAAAGAAATGTTGAAGGTCTCTAACCGAAGAATAACAACAGATACCATATACTGAGATGGTTTTATATGCGTTACTACTTTTAATCCTACAACAAGCCTTTGGAGTAGACACATCATATAAAATACTTCAGTTCATACAGTGAAGGGCCAGCGTAGGGAAGATGGGAACCCAGGTCTCCCCTTGCTCTGCTATTCTGCCTCCCAGTGGGCTCACTCCACTTGGCGATCTTGACTTCCCATCATTGACTTCACTCAAGCCTACCGGGAACCACTAGGCTGGGATGCTTTAGAAGAAGTTCTACCATGGATGAGCTCCATTCCAGCTCCTCGCTGCTTAGATACCACCCAATCAAGACACAGATGACACTCTTCATTTGTGCACTTTTCTTGCTCACATAATACATGAAGTGATACTGTCCTCCTCCCTTTTTCGATGTGTCCATTACTTTCTGAATTAACTTCCCTTGTCCATCAAGGAAGCGCGTTCTTCTTCGTCACCTTGTGCCACTAGAGATGGGTCCAGGTGAAAGAGAGGCTTTTTAGTGCAGAACAGTGGAACTGTGGCCCTGCCAGGGCGTGGCATTTACACACGAGAGAGCCTGCTCTCACCCAGGCCCTGCTGAGAGCCCTGACATTTGAGGCCGGTTGGTTGGCTGCCACCCTCCAGCCCTGTGCCAACATCTGTGTGAAAAGAGGCGCTTTCTCCTATCCAAGTCTTACAGAGAACCCCAAGGGCTGATTATTCGGAGCATTGATGGATCTTTGTTTAAAAAGTTCAGGATCCTGAAAAGGGCTGATAAGAGAGACTTAATATTTGCTTCTTCTTTGTGTACTCATTTCCCCCCAGGTTACGGAAACACGTGGGAAATACTGAATTCCTTTTGTCAGTTCCTATTCACGTTTTGTGTATGAATTTCATCTACTTCTTCATTTTGTTGTCTTGTGCTGAGTGGTTCAGAAGTCCTGAAACTGTAAAATTTAAGGTAGCTACCATCCAGTTTGATTGGACCCCCGCTACAGGAAACCCTTCTACAGTATCCATGAAAAAAATCAGCATAAAATGTGCGTTTGAACACCTCACATAATGACAGAGCAGACCATTCTGCCTTGAACACCAGTTATGAACAGTCATTTTTCATAAATAGCTAAACATCACCTCTGAATAACTCTGTCACTTACTGGTCTCTGGGGAAACACAGAACATCTCCCCTCTGCCTTTCCCAAGGCAGTCTTCAACTATGAGTGGGCACGAAGCCTTCTATGACCATTTCATGGCTGTCTCTCTCTCTCCTGCCTGGGCCTCTGTTTCCATAGCAACTTTTAACCTTCTCTGCGCCAGCTGGTAACCACCCCCCTACCTGCCCTTTCCATACTCTCCCCGGTGCTCTTGACTTGTCCCGGATCATGGTGAATTGGAAAACTGCCATTTCCTAGACGTTCTTTTGAGCAAGATTTGGTCAGGTTTGGAAGTTAGGTTGCGGGCCAGAGAAGAGAGAAGGCATCGGGCTTCACGTATATCACATCCCTGTGCTTCTGGGATGCTGGAGGCATCTATTTTCCTGACTCTACACTGATTAGGAGCTATTACCACACTTAGCCCACTCTGCACTCTGGTACGGTGTTCTGCGTTTGAACCTTCCCTCACCACTAGGTCAATCATGAGGATCACACCTAGCATTTGTCTCATAAACGTTAGGTTGAAAATTTTTTATCATTTGCAATTACATCTCCCCTCAGAGTCCTGTTCTTCAGACCACACACAGCCAATTTATCTTTGTTCATCACAAAGCATCATTTCTAAATACCCCATCTTTCTCATCCCCTCCTCCTGTTATTGCTACAGGTAGAAATAAACACACCATTCCAGATCTGGTCTAATAATAAAAGACTTCAAAATGAAAAGAACTAATATTTCTATCATTATCTGAATACTCTCCGCCCATCAATGCAACCTTTGGTTGTACTTGCTTTTTTGCAGAAATCACATAACCTGCAAAAGTCATGTTAAAATTCTGTTTAAACACTAACACCATACATTAACTTGGAACATGAAACACTCAAGATAACGTCTGTTTTTCCTTCTTTCGTCCTTCCCATTTGTAAAATTTATCAGCTGCCCTTCTGTGCTTTCACTCGAAATACCGACAGCATGTTGAATAGGACAATCCCCAAACCAGCAACACTGGTTTCCAGTCACACCTCGGAGTTAGAGGTCTCTTCATCGCTCTCCACCTCACTGCCACTCACTCAGAGGGGTGTTCCCAATTTCTCACAAGTCAAGAGCTCTGAAATTCAAAGTTGACTTTAAACATTATATTCAATGTACTGTCTCATATGTATACATGCTTTCAATGGACTTTAAACATTATATTTAATGTACTGTCTCATATGTATACATGTTTTCAATTACATTTCATAGGCTAAAATTTATTTCCAGGATTTGGACACTGCTGATATTCCAAATAATAAATTAATTTTGTCAAAAAGACAAAAAAAGTTAGAGTGAGCACATTACCTCTTTTGTTTCTGGGGCTGTGTAATAAAATTGAAATCCCTAGGTATTTTGCATTACAAAGGGTTTTTCGGTCAAATCATTACTTTAAAAAATGGACTCTTTCTTAACAATGAGAACTGTTCATTGGATGAACACGTGGTTCTCGGGAGTGTATGCAGGAGGTGTATCCTTGTAACCAAATGCTACCCTGTGGTTTTGGTTTGCGTTCCCGATGACTAGAGATGGGAGCCCCTTCCCCAGTACTCGCTGGACATTTGAACGTCTTCTTTGGAGAAATGTCTATTCAGGTCCTATGCCCATTTTTTAAATTGAAATATTTGGTTTTTTGCTATTGAGTGTTGTGAGTTCCTGGAGTATTTTGGATGTTGGCCCCTTGTCAGATACGTGCTGTGAGACATTGTCTCCCATTCCGTAGGCTGCCCTTCCCTTCCGTTAATGGTTCCTCTTCCTGTTCAGAAGAAGTTTTTGGGTCTTGTTTATTTTTGCTTTTATTGCTTGTGCTTTGGGTGTCATGCCCATAAAATCACTGCCTTCTATGTGGGATATAAAACAATCACACTAGGAAGCGAGAACCGGTTGGTGGTTGGAGGGGCAGAGGGTGAGGGGTGGAGAAAGGGGTGCAGGTGGAGGGAAGGTAGAAACTTCCAATTATGAGACAAATAGTTCTGGGAACGTGGATCTGTAGTAGACAACACTGCATTGTGTGTTTGGAAGTTGCTGAAAGAGTAGGTTTTAAAAGTTCTCATCACAAGAAAATTTTAACTCTGTGAAGCGATAGATGTGATAACTTACCTTGTTATGGTAATCATTGTTCAATATAACATATATAAAATCACTACACTGTATACCTTGAACTTATACAATATCTCAATGAGGCCAGACAAAAATATCGCATTTGCACAGTACCGCACGTCAGACTAGAAGTTAACAAACCAGGGCTGAGGAACAACATGAAAACCCAGAAGAACAAACAGTTACTGCAAATAACTAGTAATTCAGAGAACCAGGCCTGCATCCAAAGTTAACAGGTCAACATCTAAGAGGGAGCCTGAATTTGGTACCCACACCAGGGGAAAGAAAGAGGAGGGAGGGAGAGAATTGGAATATACCAGATCCAAAAGTAGGGGGATGAAGGGTAAGTGTTTGGAGAAATGCCAGAGCAAATCAGAAAAATGTTTATGAAATAACTATTATAACAGCCTATGTCAGATACTGGAAGGTGAAAAAAAAAGAAAAGAAAAGAAATCCATGCCTCTTCTTTATGTGAAGTTTTTGTTGGAAATCTAGTGACTGGCTCTCATGCTAAGTTAAATGTGCAATGCACACCTTAAAGATAAGCACAAGACAACCTTTAAGATACATAAATCGATACCATGCATTTACATAGGATAACATGCTGAATGAGTTAAAAAGAGGATAAAAGCTCAGGGGAGAAGCATGTCACCTCTTAGTGGAATAGTCAAAGAACGTTTTGTGTTAAAAGTCAAGTTCATTGCTAGGATGAACAGGACACCAGTGAGGGGGGTGTGGAGGTCAGGCTGGTTGAGTATTCATGCCTATAACACATACTTGTGCACATGGGCAATGGGGCCCTTTGTGTGTCCTGGTGAGGACTTCAATCTCAAGCTAAGTGATACTTTCTGCGCCAATGTTATAATAAGATATGGAAATAGAGGCAAAATTAAATCAGGGCTTCAAGGTCCAAAAAATGTTCCACCTACACTCCATGGGAAAACATTGAAGCATTTGAATAGAAGATGGATATGATGAAATAACACATCTATTTTCTTTCCTGATTATCAGAAGGGTACCAGCCCATGATTCAGTCTCTTAGACAATCAGTCTAGCAGTAAATATTCATCGATTCAAGTGTTTGTCATCTACTTTTCGAAGTCAGACAGAAAAGAAAATAGTCCACGCATATTTTGCCGAAGTTCATGTATTTTAATCATCAATTTGCAGGAGAGGTCTGATGCATACGGCCTTGGCAAAGATCTACCCGACTTCCCCAGCCACAGCTGCTTGGCGTCTCCGTGCTCCCGCTGGCCCCCCTGGCAGGCCGTGAAGCTCGCTCCCCTGGGTGGCCAGTCACCCCGGGGAAGGCGCAGTTTCTCCTGGACGCTCCGTTCAGTACAGTGGGAAAGGAACTTGCTTCAGCTGTGCTTCCTGACTTGTGCATGGGTCTGCAACAATTTCCAACCCTGAGCAGTTTTAATTCTCTCTCATTTTGTGTGTGTGTGACTTCCAATTTTAATGGCTGAGTATTTGAAAGAGAAAATGAATCCTAATGAAGATGGAAGACAGATTTACTTAGCTCCTCTGCCAGGTAAAACATCTTGGCATGCAAAAGCAGTACGCGTGCAACGGTCTTAGCTGACGGAAAGAAAACAGCGATAATAGATGAACTTGGCCGTTCAGCCAAAACACCATAAATGGCGGAACATGCAGAACCAGCCAGAATAACTGAAAGTTGTTTCGATGTTTAAAGGGGCTGCAGTGTCACTCAGTGGTTTGTCTTTAGCGCAGGACAGTAAATGACAAATGTTCTAACACTGCCGGTTTGCCATCTGTTTTTGAGAAATTATAGCTGACAATAGACAGTACAAAGTGTGGCCTTGCTAAGCTTCACTAGCAACCACCCAAACAAAACCCATGCCATATTGCCCCTATTTCTAGAGAGCTACTCAGAAAAGGCAGGAAAGGGAATGTGTACAATGAAAACATCCCCACATTAAATTTTATTCCACTTAATCAAGGGGAAATCGTGCAACGCTGGTTTTATGAAGGTCTATCATAACTAGCCATAATTTCATGAGACATGGTTTTCGTAAGTATCTTTAAAAGGACTTAAGAGATAAAACAGAAACTCAACTACTAATGCATTTTGCAATGGCTATGCTTGTCAGAAACACCTGTCGGATCACATTAGTGTTATTCTCTATTTTTGATTTAATTTTTTACTTTTTAAATTATTTTATTATATTTTTAGACAGAGGGGAAGGGAAGGAGAAAGAGAGGAAGAGAAACATCAGTGTGTGGTTGCCTCTTGTGTGCCCCCTCACTGGGGACCTGGCCCACAACCCAGGCATGTGCCCTGACTGGGAATTGAACAGGTGACCCTGTGGTTTACAGGCCAGTGCTCAAACCACTGAGAGCCACACCAGCCAGGGATGTTTTTGACTTATTTTTAAATAAATGACATCCAGAATGGTCAATTTTTTTCCCTACATATACAAGCTTTGATTTTAACTGGCATTTATCTGCTTCCAAAAGTCACATCTGCCCTGGAATGAACAAGGTCATCAATCAGGATGACTTCTGGAACAATGTAGTTGTAGAAAAAACAAAATGGTGTGACCTTAGTCAATGACAGTGATACTGAAATAAAAAAAGCTTTCTAAATTTGCATTTTTTTAAAAATTGCATTCATATCACGTATTTAGTCCATATCATATGGACTAAAACTTAACTATGCTTGGTAAATGCCAGTCACATAAATTTATAAGCATGTAACATACAAGTTAATAACATTCTATGTTGACAGGGACAATAATATGGATTTTGATAAACTTGTGCACTGTGTAAAAGGGTATTTTATTTTTATAAGAGACATATAATTAATTTTCCAATTAAAATACTCATAAATATAAGGATTTTCATCTAAATTCCTGGTAGTTGTATGATTTCATAACAAAATTCTAAAACTTCCTTTAGAACTCAAGACAAATGGTTTATTGTATCAAACTGTTGGATAAATACAAGGACCTAAAAGAAACCATTTCTACTACAAGCCAAAGATGTTATTTCTTAAAACGCCATACCATAATCATTTCATTCCAGAAAATGGTAAATTAAAATGCCTTAGCATAAATATTTAATTGTGTAACCGAATCAATATATGAAATTAAATTCAGTAAATGCTTCACCAACACATTATGCAGCTCCAAACATTTGTTTTTGATTAATTCTACATTCTACTGCAAATAATGTGTCATGAATCCATCATATTTATAAGCCATTTTGTGTAGCCGTCAAATTGCTTTCACAGGAGTCCTGCCATTCATTTCTGGGAAGTCAAGGAATGAGGCGACTTGTCTCTCAATGGAAACAGAAAGATACCGCCGAGCGGGAGCTCCACACGCAACAAAAACCACACGCTCCATATAATGATGCCGACCAGGGAAGCCACACACATTCATCAGTGTAAATGCAGGCGACCTGAGCATGCCAGGCCATCCGTCTGCTTCAAGCTGCCATCCTGCTGGGACCGGGCCAGCTCCCTGACAGTAAATCTTTACACCATTATTTTATCCCCGGCGCTGACAAGACATCTCACGCTGCGAGTGGCCAAACGCTTATGGGCAAGGACATCGCTTCCATTATTGCTATTAGTTCTCTGGCCCCCCGTGCATGAGCAGGGGACAGGAGAGGCCAAAGGGGCGAGAACAAGTCTCTCCTGGTCCCCAGTGTTGCGAGCATGGGCTGGTTCCTGTGGAACGTGTGAAGGTACTTTAAAAGATACGAGAAACTGTTCTGAGAGTCTTTCTTACCAGGTGGTCGATGGAAACGACGAATTCGTGAGAGGGTAGCAATGGGGACAGTGCTAGATACAGTGGAAAGAGCTTCGATTTCTATTTCTGCCACCAACCAGTTAAGCGACCTTAGCGGATCCCTTAATTTGGTTCTTAATTCGCTTCTGTTTCTCTCTCTTTTAATGACAGGCTGCCTTTTGGCCATGCACATACGCACAAGACTACATGTTCAAAAGTGTCCGACTCCTTTCTCCCTATAATTAAACATTCAAGATAATTTCCAAAACTCCCTAAGGTAATTGTCCCAAGTGATTGCAAAGAAACCCTTCTAAACTGTTTGAATTACAGTCCCCCACCCTCTTCCCCAGTCGCTGACCACTCTGTTGGCATTCAACTATTGGCAAGCCTGGTCTAATTTTAACATACAGTATTCTTTTTCCAAAAGACACTTTGGGAGTTAGTGAACTAGTAGTTTACGTATGTTCACATGTGTCAATGCAAATGCTCCATTTCCATGAAAGCATGAGGCACAGACTGTATACTTAGTATTTACACAAAATCCTGTGTGAGATGCTCCATGAAGACGTGACCACGTGTGTCTTGCTCGCTGTTATATTTTTAGGTGCCTAACAAAACATCCGACACATACACCGACAATGGGAAGAGGTTAAACCATCGGGATTAAGAGTCAAGGCAAGCGACATAAAGGAAAGAATAAATAAACAAATGGGACTTCATCATAATAACAAGTGTCTGCATGGCTAAAGAAAACATTGGCAAAATGAAAAGCGAACCAACTGTATGGGAAAATATAGTTGCAAATGATACCTTGGACAAGAGTTGGATCTCCAAAATATATAAAGAACTCACACGACTCCACTCCAGCAAGACAAGCAACCCAGTTAAAAAATGGGCAAAGGACTTGAATGGATACTTCTCCAAGGAGGACATACAGAGGGCCCATAGACATATGAAAAGATGCTCAGCACCACCAGCTATCAGAGTGATGCAAATTAAGACCACAGTGAGATACCCTTTTACACTTGTCAGAACGGTCATCATAAATCAACAAACAACAAGTGTTGGCGAGGATGTGGAGAAAAGGGAACCCTAGTGCACTGTTGGTGGGAACGCAGACTGGGGCAGTGACTGTGGAAAGCCATATGAAATTTCCTCAGAAAACTAAAAATGGAGTTGCCTTTTCATCTGGCAATTCCACTGGTGGGCTTATGCCCTAAGAACCATAAAACACCATTCCAAAAGAACCTATGCACCCCAATATTCATAGCAGTACAATTTACAATAGCCAAGTACTGGAAACAACCTAGGTGCCCATCAGTAAATGAATGGATCAAAAACCTATGGTACATATACACAATGGAATACTATACAGCAGAAAGAAAAAAGGAGCTCCCTTTTTGACAGTGTGGAATCTAATCAACAAAACAAACAAGCAAATAAAATATAACCAGAGACATGTAAATAAAGAACTGACAGTAACCAAAGCAGGCGGGGGAAAGGATAGTTGGGGGGAAAAGTGGTAGGGTCCTCAACAAACATGTATGAAGGACACACGGACAAAGCCAAAGTGGGAGCAGTGGGAGGAAAATGGAGACAACTGTACTTGAACAACAATAAAAAAAAAAAGGAAGAAAGAAAAAAGAGTAAGTGTACAAACTAAGATCTGAGAAGATCCCTCTGTGGAATCGCTAGCTGATCTGGAGGTGGGAACTGGTGACCAAGAAGGACGGCTTTCCCAGGGAGGAGAAGTTAAGAAAAGTTTTGCATGGACCCAAACTAGAAACAGACTACTCAGTGAGAAAGAACAGAACACAAGTGGGCAAGCCCATCTCAACCTTCCATTTATCTGAAAGCAGTTTTTGTTGCATTGAAAGCAGTCCTGTGAATACGGACATCCTGCCAACCAAAGGGGAAATGCATTTGCTGCTATATCGCTTCCAGAAAGAAGTCTCATTCTCCCGATGGTAGCAAAAAGTGCAGGCCGGCCATCCATTGTTATCACAGTAAGTCCTCATAGCTGCATACATACCATTGTTTTCTTTTTCCTTTGCTCTGCCAAATTGCAATGCCCCATAGAAATGAACTAAAATAAGACAGTTCGATCCCTTCCCACGCTTTGACTCAGTCGTGATGTAGGCAGTCTGAAAAGATCCCTGTGTTCAAACACTCATTTCTACTACTTCTTTTTGAAGTTCAGAGTTATCGCAAATGTTTTGACTTCATATGAGATGTTTCTAATATCCTTCTACTTATCTTCCCTTAAAAATAAGTCTGTCATTAGCAATTCCCCAAACTGCTAATGCATTTCCAGAAGTAACGAGATTTTTAAAGAGGTCATGACAATAAAACTTCTCAGTTAAGTCAAATGTCTTGAAACCTCAGTTACCATCAATACTTGTCAAGAATCTTCA
>PVKM010032493.1:0-16375 GCA_004027735.1 Carollia perspicillata
GGGTCTTAGCAAGAGTGCAGATGCCTTCGCAGCTCTGGTGAAAGGGGGGAACCACGAGGCTTGGAGAGAGTGAGGACCCCCGCAGCTCTGGTGGAGGAAAGAAGAGGCTTTGCCTGGACAACGACACAGCTGACGGTGCCAGCGGCCTGGGGACACGGACGTGTGCTGCTTTTCCTGACTTACGGTAGCCCGGATAAGGGCAGGGGGAGAAGGAAGCATTGTGGGCGTCAGTAGTTATCCTAAAGGACTTTGATAGTTTAATGGGGACTTTGGGTATAGCCGTAAATAAACCTTTCTTTTCCTTTTCACAAATCTCTGGCATTGAGAGGTATCTTTCCAATCTGGCGGCAGACAGATGAACCCAGTAGATGGTCTGGACGGTATTAGTATACCATCCTCCAGAGTCCGGGCCCCTGTGAGTGTATGTGACTGTTCTGTAACAGTTTTTGGCATCCCTGGGTGGGCCAAATATTGCCCCCCCCTTGGACCTCTGTTCTGTAACACATTCAGATTCATTTAGCTAGAAAATCTGAGGAGTTCCTTATCTAATCCAAATTTTTGCATTTGTGTGCTTCGTAACATTATGCTTGCTACTTAAATTATAACAAGCATTCCAGGTGATTGTGATACAGACCCATGAACCATATTTGAGCAAGCCAGCTCTACCATGTGAGGCCAAAGAACTCTCTACCACATGGTGTGGTGGTACGGTTTTGGGCTGTGGTGTGGTGGTACAGTTTTGGGCTGCTTGAAAGTAGTCCTTTTTGTGGTTGTTTTTTGTCTTTTTATACTTCTACTCTACCATCTAAATAGTAAGAGCTGATTAGCCCACAAAACTGAAGCTATAATAATAAACACTGTTGTTGAATGCTTATTTTGTGCCTTGCACCACAGTAGGTACTTCTCAAGCCTTATTTTCTTAAACTTTCATGTCAAATCCTTGTAGAACAGAGAGGGTAGAAACAAGCTCAAGGGCATACAGTCAGAAAGTGCTTGAGGTGGAATTTTAACATAGGCCTTCTGCCTTCAGAATACTTGCCTTTCAACTCTTATGGCCTCAGGGGAGAAGGATGCAGTGTTTAGCCTGCTGTTGTCCAGATGAACCTTAAAATCAATCATTGTTCTTGTATGTGGTTCAGGCCAGTGCACCAAGGTCATGAGTTCCCAAAAGCCCTGTGGAAATAAAACGACCCCATTCCTTGAGTCTTTCTTTCACATGTTTCTTTCAGGAACCTGAGAAAACTGGAAAGGTGGGTTGGGATTTGATGATTCAGAGTCACAGAAATTTCTCTCTGTGGCTGTACGGTCATGGAAGTTTTACTGACATACTCAGAAAATGATTTTCTCATTTATGAAATAGAGTGTCCTGCTCTTTCGGGTCCCTGGAACCAATGCCAATGTATGTGTTGGGGCTGGGGTCGGTTGCCCACACCCACAAAGCAATGGTCTAGACACTAGCTGAGTGGACAGTTCAACTCGATGTTGACACTAGCAACTGGGAGATAGCATCAGATCCCATAGGTTGAGGCTCAGTCCTACAAGACGGCCAGCCCCTCCTCCTCCCAGTTCTGTCACCAGTCTCAAGCTCAGCTTACTACTGGTGCTTCTCGCTGACTTGCCAGTTTAGAGGTTCCCCCAACCCCTTTCTTGGATGTCAAACACAAGTCCAAGTCTGGTAACAAATCAGAAGTTTCCATGACCCCCTTCTTGGGTTCAATTAATCTGCTAGAATGGCTTACAGACCTCAGAGAAACATTTCACTTGCTAGATTTCAGGCATATTGAGAAAGGACATGGCAGCAACAGCCAGATGGAAGACCTGCATAAGGCATGCATGGGGAAAGGGCGCAGAGCTTCCATGCTCCTTCTAAGCACTCCACTCTCCCTGGTTCTCCACGTGTTCACCAACCTGGAAATTCTCTCCAACCAGTGGTTTTGGATTCTATGGAGGCTTTATTACATAGGCACGATTGATTAAAACATTGGCTATTGGCAATTGATTTAACATCCAGCTCCTCTTCCCTCCCTAGAAGAGGGAGTGCGGTGGGACTGATCACTTGGTTGGTTTTTCTGGAAACCATCCCTTATCTTTAGGAGCAGTTCAAAAGTCAGTTTCTTAACATAAAATACACCTTTATCTCTCTCATTACCTAGGAAGTCACAGGGTTTTAGGAGCTCAGTGCCAGGAAGAGGGATGAAAAACAAATATATTTGTTATTATGAA
Organism: Carollia perspicillata; assembly: GCA_004027735.1. Classification (NCBI taxonomy): domain Eukaryota; kingdom Metazoa; phylum Chordata; class Mammalia; order Chiroptera; family Phyllostomidae; genus Carollia; species Carollia perspicillata. Next base: position 2,224 of record PVKM010032493.1, read on the forward strand.
TCATAATATACTCGCATATATCATAAAAATGAACAAATTATATATTACTAATCAAGGCACTTTAAAACGGTAAGTATTATAAGAAATTAGCTTTTTTAAGAATAAATTTTAATGTTTACTTTTTATTTTGTATTTAAATTTTTTTTTTATTGTTCAAGTACAGTTGTCTCTGTTTTTCCCGCATGCAACACTCCCCCACACCCAGCCATCCCCACTTCCCACCCTTGATCCCTACCCTCCTTTGGTTTTGTCCATTTGTCCCTTATAGATATTCCTGAAAACCATTTCCCCTTTCCCCCCCATTTTCTCCCACCCATGTCCCCTCTGGTTACTGTCAGTTTGTTCTTAATTTCAATGTCTCTAGTTATATCGGTTATATTTTGATTGCTCTTTGTTTTGTTTATTAGGTTCCACTTGTCCAAAGATCATATGATATTTGTCTTTCACCACCTGGCTTATTTCACTTAGCATAACACTCTCCAGTTCCATCCATGCTGTTGCAAAGTGTAGGAGCTCCTCTTTTCTTTCTTTCTTTCTTTCTTTACAGTATTCCATCATGTAAATAAACCATAGTCTTTTGATTCATTCATTTACTGATGGGCACTTAGGCTGCTTCCAGCACTTGGCTATTGTAAATTGTGCTGCTATAAAGATTGGGGTGCATAGGTTTTTTGAATTAGTGTTTCAGGGGTCTTAGGGTATAATCCTAGCTGTGGAATTCCTGAGTCAAAAGGTAGTTCCATTTTTAGTTTTCTGAGGAAATTCCATGCTGTTTTCCACAGTGGTTGTACCAGTTTGCAATCCCACCAACAGTGAACTAGGGTCCCCTTTTCTCCACAACTTCTCCAACACTTGTTGTTTGTTGTTTTGTTTATGATGGCCATTCTTACCGGTGTAAAGTAGTATCTCCTTGTGGTTTTAATTTGCATCTCTCTGATGGCTAGTGACACTGAGCATCTTTTCATGTGTCTCTGGATCCTCTGTATATCCTTCTTGGAGAAGTGTCTGTTCAGGTCCTTCATTCATTTTTTTAATTGGATTGTTTATCTTCCTGGAGTGGAGTCATGTGAGTTCTTTATATATTTTGGAGATCAAACCCTTGTCCGAGGTATTATTGGCAAATGCATTTTCCCATACAGTTGGTTTAAATTATTACTTTACTTTATTTTTTATTTATTTAATTTTATTAACTTTAAATTATTATTTCCAAAGAAATGTGGAACTCTGTTCAACATTATAAATAATTTACAATCTTAATACAAATAGGAAGTATAAACACACTGGTGGAAGCCTTAGGAGAGAAGCAATTAAGTGATAGTTAAATCATTTGCGCTCTTGTCTCTGAGAATATAGTTTCTAGTAAATATATTCAAAACATTTATCCTATGTAAATCTCTAAATGTATTATTTTAAATTAGAATATAGACACAGTTATATCCACTACCCTCATCTTAATTTCATTTTCAGTGCACCAAGAATATTCAAGTGTCTGCATAATGATTACAGAAATGGGTACCATATTTTTGTTTTCTGCAGGAAAATATTCTTAATATTATGTAATGTTTACAAAAATGGGAAACATAAATAACAGTACACTACAAGCTTCCTAGTGTAGGCTGTATAGCAAACAACTGGATGAGAATAAAGTTCTATAATAGTAATGCAAGGTAGTGATTGTATTTTGTACACACATTTTGTATCTGTGAAACTCATAACCAGCAAGGATTTTGCATGATAAGGATATTGTAGCTAGTTATTTTGATTGCATTATTTATAGAAACCTGGTTCATTTAATAATGGAAATGGTCTAACAACTATTCTTAGTATCTCTGATTCTAATGCTTAGTAAAAGGATATAGAAGGCAATACAAAATGAGTAATTCTAAAAGAATCAAAATAGTCTTAGCTGTATTTCAGTATTTCCAATAGTAGAACTTCTCATTTTTCAGCTATTTATAACTTTTTTTGCCTAAGGAAGGCAATAAGTTAAAACTTAGGAAGCAATAGATTAAGAAAGCTATTTTGGTTTTATATATTTTATTTAACAATATAGGTCAAAAGTGTCTACTAATATTAAGAGACTGAAGGAAAAACATTTTTATCCAGGTTAATGTGCTAATTAAGCATGTGTCACATAAACCAGGTTAAATGGGTAGAAGAAAATCACTAGCATCTGAGCATGATTTTTTGAAATAGGATTTTACATTCAAGTCTATTTAATACATTCAAATACATTCATATAGGAAATCTGAAGAATATTTCTTATCTAAAGCAAATTCAGAATGCGTAGTCTTATTAAGCCAGAAGGATTTGGATCATGGAATATTAATTACAAAGAACTCTATTTTCATCAATGCTATAAAGCGGAGATCCTGGATTATATTTTCAGTGTTGCTACCTTCTTGCTGATGTATTAAATCAGATTATTTCATCTCCTTTTGCTTCTCCTTCCTGTGTGTAAAACGAAGGAATGATCTATAGGATTTTACTGATTTCTCCAATGCTATAAATATTTATCAGCTAATTCTTTGTAATTCATATGCTATGTGGGTTCTAGATCCCTCTTCCCACTTGATTGTTAGATATGATTGACTTAAATGGAAAATTTTATGCATTAAAATTTGGGAATCATCCCTAAGTATTTTGAAGTGTCTTTGAGGATGGTAAAAATGGTTCATATTTTATGGTTCATTTACTTCTTCAGTTGGCATACTTTCCTGACACTCTATATATGTAATATCTGACCTGCATAATGTCAACTTGGACTTGAGAATGAGCCAATCTCTTTCTTTTGAGGAAAATAAAGCAAAACAACGTATCATAACCTACACACATGCACACACACGCCTTTCGCTCAAGAGATGCAATCGTTTATTAGATATAATTGAGAATTCGAGGAAAGATAGGAAGGTGAATGTGATCAAAGCAATATAAATACCTTGAAATTAAATGATGGCAACCTTGCTTCATGAAGAGCCTTTGGTCACTGACGCCTTTTAATACATAAATTTCTGAAGCCTGGAACTCACTGGATTTTTTCATGCTTCTCTTGTCTCTTATTTTTAGTTCTTCTTTGTCTTTCTCCTGAGGACACCAAACCTCTCATTTTATCTTGCTGAGAACTGTGATTGTGTGTCCTTGGCTCCAGCGCATACCACGCTCCCCACCGTGTCTCAGTTTGCATTCCTTACCTCCCAGAAATTTGCTACCTGTTTGAAAGTTTCGCACATTTTGCCCCTCATACTAAGTGCCAGATGTCATGCTGGAATGTGGAAGATATCATCATTTTCAAGTAGAAACGATGAATTTTTGTACATGTCAAGTACTTGGAAGAAATAGGTAGGTGATTTACCATACCCTGGTGCCGAGGGAAGGGAATGTAGTGGGAGTTACTTATTAAAAGATTATCTCTGCTTGGAACCAGTACCTTGGAACATGATTTACCAGAAACTAAGCATGATTTAAAGATAATTATTAAGCCTAATAAATACTCCTTACAGAAAATATGACTGACACTGGAAAACTTTTAAGGTGCACACCAGGCTACAGGCTTATTCCTAATTGGAACTCCACTTAAATCACATACTTGTTAAAACTGCATGCCACTGTATATGAGACAATTATGATTTTCTCTGCTCCTTTCCAGGATGTCCAACCTTTTGGCATCTCTGGGCCACACGGAAAGAAAAAGTTGTCTTGGGCCACACGTTAAATACAAAAACACTAACAAAAACTGATGAGCCAAAAAAGGTTTTAAATAAATTTACGATTTTGTGTTGGGCCACATTTATAGCCATTCTGGGCCATGTGTGGCCTCTTGGCCAGGAGTTGGACATCCCAGTTTCCTAAGAACTTTATGCAGTAAATTCATGTACCTCAGAAAGAGAGGTACTTATTGGAGCGTGGGTACAAAGCATGAGCCACCAGAGGAATCGATAGCTGCAAAATCGATGGCTTGCCGCCCAGTTATCTCTCTGATACAGATTCTGCATGCCTGAAGCAGATACCAGGTAGAGGCAGAAAGATGAAATAGCACCTTTTTTCTTTCACTCTAGCACACTTATTTTTTTTAAGGTGGTAAAACCTGTGTTCATCACTGAGAATTCTGATTTCAATACCATTGTCTTATAATTGCTGAAAATGTCACTCATATTCAAACATTATAATGGTTTCAGATTTCACTTTTGGAGTTATCAATTTTAATTTGTTTCCTATTTTCAAGTAGTTTAGTAGGAATTTTAGCGGCAACACCAGGATTTTCTAGGAAGATAATGTTTTAGACTAGAAATAATTTTAAACTATTAAAAAGGCTCTGTATTATGTTGATGGTGGAATGAATAATGTAGTCAATATAGAGTCAGGCATAGATTATGAAATGCAACCACAGTAATATTAATTTAAAATGATAACAGTAAAAGACGTTTGAATATCTGGGAGATATATTTGAGATGCATTTCCAAGCCACACTTTCTTCAACAGAAAAAGAAGATGAGTATTCTCTAATAAGCTCACTGGCTCACATTGTGTTATAGGATAAGAAAAAAAAAATGCTTTGTAAAAAAAATTAAAGAGTGTTGCTGTATTGCTGTAGCTATGGTACATTTACACAATGGAATACTACTTGGCTATAAAAACGACGGAAATCTCACTCTTTACAGCAGCATGGGTGGACCTGAAGAACACTATGCTAAGTGAAATAAGCCAGTCAGAGAAAGACAAGTACTATTTGATTTCACTCACATGTGGAATCTAATAAACACAATAAACTAACAAGCAAAATAGAGACAGACTCACAGATAGAGAGCAGGATACAGCTGTCTGCTGGGAAGAGGCAGGGAGTGACTGAGCAAAAATGAAAACAAAAGAAAGAACTCATGGACCCAGACAACAGTGTGGTTAATGCTAGGGAGGAGGTGGGTGGGGGCAGCTGGAGGAGGGTATGGTAGCATAAATGGTAATGGATGGAGATTTGACTTGGGTTGGTGAATGCACAAAATAGTGTATAGATGCTGTATTGTAGAATTGTGCACCTGAAATCTGTATACTTTTGTTAACCAGTGTCACCCCAATAAATTCAATAAAAATAGAAAAAAGAGAATTGCTGTGGTCTGAATGTATTTCCTTAAATTCATATGTTGAAACCCTAATCTCCAAAGATTAGGATTTATATGGTGGTATTAGGAGGTGAAGCCTTTGAAAGGTGATTAGCTCATGACTGCACAGCCGTGATGATTGGAGCTAGTGCCCTTATAAAACAGACCCCAGCAAGCTAGCTTGTCCCTTCCGCCAGTTTATGATAGGAAGAGATGTCTGAAGCCTGGAAGAGGTCCTTCACCTGGCCATACCGATACTTTGACCTTGGACTCCCACCCTCAAAAACTGTGAGAAATGAAATCTGGTGTTTATAAGCCAGCAGGTCTATGGTAGTTTTGCCATAGCAGCCCAAATGGCTAACACAAGTGTTATTTGATTATGAATTAATTCATCCATTCATCAATTCACTTATGCACCTTGTGTCAAACATTTGCTTCTTAGCGATTTTTTTTTTTTTGCAAAATTAAGTCAAACTTAATGACACGGCAGTATTTTAATTGAAAAAGGGCCATCTAAAAATTATAGACTGAAGGGGGCTAATCTCATTCCTTGGCCTTAATGATAGTATGTGGGCACATTTATAATGATTAAATTAGTGTTACTATACAGTGATAGTTATAGATATGAATTGGAGTGCTTTTGCATTAATTTGTAATATATTCCTCTTCTCCTTGATGATGCTTTGCTGAGTTAAGCTTAGATTTAGTGTGTGCAAATGATTTCATAGATCACAGATCTCTACTATTGTCAAATATCTATTAGGCAGAGGGTACTTAATTGGAAGGAGAGCTGTTCAGTGGAATTAATACATATTTAATGCCTATTTTATTTAATACTTCTCTGGTTGATAATGAATTTTTTCTTCTTGTTTCTAGAATGATGGTTTTCATTTTCACATAAGACTTGTAGTTCCCATAAGCTTTCTCATTCACATATTTTGAGTCTATAAATGAAGTTTTTAGGAAATTTACTCCGTGTTTAAAAATCTTTAAAAAATTTCCCAGATAAACAAAAGCAGTGTTCTTGGGAAGCACTACCAAGTGACTGAAATTTTATAAACATTGCCAATGTGGGGAAACATTCCAATATGACATGCACCTCTCAAATCGTTTGAGAGCCTGAAAGGCATATCGAAATCACACCTTAGTAGATGGTTAGGATATCGCTCTAGGCAAGTAATATGATGCAATGTTCCAAATGGCTAACTTCCCCCGATGCCGTTATTCATAATTTCTCGTTTTGCAACTGAAACAAGTAGTTGGTTCCTCAGTGGTCTAATTCAGTCAGCCATATAGTATTTTGTAGGTAATCAAATTACTCTTGGATATGCACCTATAGGAACTTATGGTAGTATCCTTCATAGTCGGTGCACAGAATTCTATTTAAAGATGAACAGGGTAATCCTGAAGGGTGTCTTAGAAAGGAAATACCTTCATGACCCATAGGCACACATGTATACACCGAATGCATTGTGTGAGTGCACCAAAAATAAGTATGGCATTCATGGGTGCTTTCTTAGTTTGAAAAGGAGTCTTGAGTGTTGAGTGAGAATGTTGGCCTTCTTAAAACAGGTTTTACATTTATTCAAATTACTTCAAAAAGATGCCATTTATTATTGTTGCAAATAGTATAAAGGGAACTGTTTGGTTTTTCTTTGGCTAAACCATTTGCTATTGATACATGTTTCTCAGTCTGATAATTAATCAGATGAAGGCTTATCATTGCACTTCGTTTTGATTACTAATCATAATTACTAATAAATAGTTTCATATGTTTTGGTGAGGCAGGTAATGGCCTTGTGTGAATATACTTAGGAACCAATGGCATTTCACCACGCATTCACCCAACGAAAGTTTATTAAATGCCCAGTGTGAGGATGGCAGTGCTGTCTCTGCTGGATATACAAAATTAAAGCACCGACTGAGAAATGCCTGCACTCAGGAACCTTTTTTTTTTCTTGTGGAAGAGACAAGTAATAAACACAAGTAAGTGAGGATATGTGTTGTACAGTAAAAAGTGCTAAGAAAAAATGACAGAGTGAGGGTTGTGGTGGTGACAGTATAATTGTACTTTGTAACACAGGAGTCAGGAAAGACCACATAGACAAAGCGATTTATGAGTCAATGACCGATGTAGAGGAGGGAACTGGCCACTCAGATGGATATTTGATGTTCCAGGCTGTGAAAAGAGCCAACGAAAAGGCCCTGATTCATGCACTTGCTTAGTGAATTTAATCAGCAGGTTAGGAGATCTGAGTGGAGAGTGAGGTAAAGAAATGAAGAGTGATAGGAGTTGATGGGACACCAAGGAGTCTGTGGCAGATGAATAATCCCCAATGGAATCAGAAAGGGGTGTATTTACTGTATAAAATAGATATAGATGACCTTTCTATTATAAAATGATTATGTGATTTAAAAAATTTGAATTTATTTAAAAAACTTTTAATAGGTTTACTGAGGTGGCGTTAGTCAATGAAGTTGTATTGGTTTCAAGTGTGCATACATACAGTTCTGTAACATCATCTGCATATTACACCCTGTGCTCGCCACCCAAAGTCGAGTCTTTAAATATCAACATCACCTGTGTCTAAAACACTATTTTCCGAATTTGTAAGTGAACATTTAGGAAATAATAAGTAGTATAAATATGAATATAAGAAGTTTACCATTTTTCTTGTAATTAGGTATTTTATTTTCTCCATTTTATATTCTTTATTAGTTGCCTTTATGTATTAAATGATTTACTGTGTACATTTAAGTTACAGTGTCTTTAATTCTTAGCCTGAGGATAATGCTATGATAGTTGGTGATGTAAATTTACCTGGTAAATATCCATATCTGTGGAATCATGACTCAGTCAAAAGGCACACATTTAAAAATGTTTTGGTTTGAAGATTAAAATATACTAGAATGAAAGACTGAAAAATTGAGAATATTTGTGGTCCATCCCTTGAGATATTGAGAAATCCTATACCCTAGAGAAGTGAATATTCTATTTATCAGTTTAAGAGCTGGATAGAGATCTGTATGTGATTTTTCCTGATAACAGCAATATTGCTCTTCTAGATTTTGAAAATAAATTAATTGTAGAAAAGTCCATGTTTTGCTTTCATTTATTTTTCTAGAGCCATAGCCTAATTTTTAAAGGAACTAATCAGCAAAATGTAACTAATAAGATAATTTTATTAAGTCATAAAAGATAAACAAGATGTAGCAGGTTCATGACCCTGAATCAGCAATGCAAATGCTAATTAAAGGGACTAAGTGGTAGAGAAATCATGTTGTCATTCAGACTTCTTAACTTTGAAGACTGACCAACACCTACAACTGTGACCTTCCGGGATGCCTTGCCCTCTGCACATCATTGTCCCCATCTCTAAAAAGGGGACAGTACTATCTGTTGTGAAAAGTAAATTAGTAAATAATGTAGGATGCTGAGAGGAGTGACCAGCACATAGTTACTACTCAATAAATAGTCACTATTTTTATCTCCTATATTCTGCACTTTTACAAATACAACTCCATGCAATTATTTGTCGAAGGTTTCACATACAGTGTGTGGCCTAGTTAGCATGTGCAATACAGTCTATTCGGACCTCAGAATCCATGCTTTGTTTGAACTCCATGTTAAGGGCAGTATCACAAGCTATTGACCAACCTGAAAGGCAAGAAAACATGTAAGAAGAAAGAAGTCAAACCCCCAGAAAACCCGTAAAACTGGGTAATCCATTTAATGAGTGTGGATATACATATATTGTGTTTGAAAAAAAATATTTTAGTTCAGTGAATTTAGTGCTGCTGCAGCTAAGAAAAATGCATTTTGTAAGAGATTCATGTTGAGCTTATTTGTGGAATTATATTTAAAATATGCCTGTTGAATTGTGGCAGCACCTTGCTCCTAGAGCATGGCAAAAGAGAACTAAATGCCGTTTTCTAAGAATATCTTTGAAGGTAACACATTGACATGGGGGATTTAAACATCTTTGCTCTAAACCACAAATACGCATAAAAGCTGTTCCATTTAACAAAAAAAAAAAAAGAAAGAAAGAAAAGAAAAGAAAGCCTGTGTGTGTGAGTGTGTGTTTGAATGATCAGTCTGTTCTGACCAACAGATTTAAATGCACTACCTGTTAGGTAGCATTGAAGGCAGCTACAGACGTGTAAATTAAAGGCTCTGATCTATTCTTCTATTTTCCTTGTCAATTTCTCAACAGAGCAGTCAGCTTTGCATTTTATCTACTTTTCCTATTTTAACATTACCATATAGCTTGAGAAAAAGCTACTCTTAGATTGGAGAGGTTCTGCTCTGTGTTTTAGAATAATTGTTAATCTTGTGGCATTTTTGTTCCAACCTTGTTCTGTTTATTTAACATCAAATAGGGATCAAAGGTCTTAAAATAATATCCTAATCAAAATCCTTATTAAAAAGTATTTTTAGGCTTTTGCAATTAAAATTAATAAATTTTATTTCCTTCTATAGTTGTAGAAACTGTCTAAAACTTACTATAAAAATGAATACACTTATAATGAACATATCTGGATCCTCCAAGTGAAACATTTTAAATTTAATACAATATATATTATTTTCTTTTTAATATTTAATATATATGCATGCATGAGATACTGCATATTAAAGTTACTACATACATATGTGAACATACATATAATGTGCTTTTTGCATTATTTCATTTAATGCTATGTCCACTGAACTATGCCATTTCAATGTCATGTTACTAAACATTTAAAATCTTATTTATTTCATCATTTTTAAACTATAATGTTATTGTAAGAACATTTTCACTTATCTTATATTTTGCTGTTAAAATAATGCTTTAATGAGTATTTTGCCATCACAATAGGAGAAATCTCTATATCATTAGTGATTTATTTGCATATATTTAATTATTTCTGTGATCAAGCAGTTTTTTAATATATTACTGGTTATTTCTATTATTTGTATTTTCTTTCTTTTTTTAATTTTTAAAACATATTTTATTATTTATTTTTTTAGACAGACAGGAAGGGAGGGAGAAAGAGAGGGAGAGAAACATCAATGTGTGGTTGCCTCTCATGTGCCCCTCACTGGGGAACCTGGCCCACAACCCAGCCATGTGCCCTGACTGGGAATGGAACCTACAATACTTTGCTTTGCAGGCCTGTGCTCAATCCACTGAGCTACACCAGCTGGGGCTATTGTCTTTCCTTTTTAAAAAGATTTTATTTATTTATTTATTTTTATAGAAAGGGAGGAAGAAAATAAGGGAGAGAAACTTCAATGTGTGGTTGCCTCTCACATGCCCACAACAGGGGACCTGGCCTGCAACCCACCATGTGCCCTGACTAGGAATTGAACCAGCAACCCTTTGGTTCACAGGCCAGCACACAATCCACTGAGCTACACCAGCCAGGGCTATTTATATTTTCCATTCATTTTCAACACGTTCATGTTGCCTGGATCATTAATTTTCTTGTGTTTTATTTTTTGTTGAAGCTACTCGTATACTTAGGTCATCAAACCCCATATTGAGGCCAAAATAGGGCCTCACGTCATGAATTGTTAACCCTTTGTCTCTGTATGTACTACAAATATTCTGTCTTAGTTTGTTAGTATACACTTGCCTTCAATTTTGTTTGCTATGTCAACTGACATGTAGTTTCTTTTTATTTATATTCTCATGGCCAAAAGGATATATATTTTAAAGATTTCTTCCCTTGATCGTATTTATATGGCAATGTGTGTCATAAATCAATGCTAATGAACTAATACCTTTCTTATGTGATAGATTTTAGTGGTGTCATTTTTATATAGCTCTTACATTTTAATTAATTCATCTTATATCTTCATTGGCTTTGTCATAGTTACAGTAGATTTTTTTTAAATGTTACTTTCATGATATCACAAAGCAAGAACAGTGGTAGGTAACTAGTTGGTAAAACTTTATTGGAGAAGGTGATTAACTACAGGTTAACTAGATAATTAAACAAACAATGTGTTTAAAATGCTTTGTAAACTTCAGTGTACTCTTTAAATGTTAGTTGTTATTATTATTGATGCTAGTACATAATCTTTCTTTATTTCTTGTATCCCTGGTAACGAATGCCTGCATCACCAAATGATATTTCCTGCTATGTAATTAGATAAATAGATACATTACTAAAGAGTAATGAAAAGGAATATCAGTCACTTGTGGTAAAGTTTATATTACTTATTCTATTGGAATATATACTTGTACACATAGCCCAGGTTAATGGTTTTTGTTTAATTTAATGTCTGTTCTTTGGTTTTTCTTTGTGTACTTGTTTTAAAGGAATTAGACAGTGAAACATGTGGGTTATTTTACATTCAGAATGTTTATCTGTTGATAACTTTCCCTGCATTTATTTACCACCTTTCGTATTGATAGGCAAAGTGCAAGTCTTGGTGGGTATATGTTGAATTTAATTAAAAATTAGAAAGACATTAAATTATTAACAATCAGACTTTACCTTAAAATTTTTAGTCTTAAAATTTATGAAGGGGGACTTAAGAAAAACTGGAATTATTTTCTGAAGAGCAGGGCCCTTGTAATACAGGACCCCTGTTAGGTGAACGTTCTAGGAATCCATCTGTATCAGTGTACCAGCTGGTGTTAGTTATGAAGCTGCATTCTGATTCAGTGAATTGTTTTGAAGAATTTTGCAACACGATTGCCCATTTCACGATGGGTGATCTACAAGCACCCCTGCCCACACTGTTCAGCACTTTTTGACCGAAAATGTCATGGCCCTGTGCCCCACACTCCTGATTCACCTGATCTCACTCCAAGGCACTTCCCCAGATGAAAAAAGTCCTCAAATGGAAACATTTCACCAATGTGGAAGAGGTGAAACAAACAAACAAAATGGCAGAAGCAATAAAAGGCACCAAAATCAGCAAGTTCAAAAACTGTTCTGAGCAGTGGAAAAATGTCTCGATAGGTGTATTGCATCAAATGGAGAGTATTGTGAAGGTGACTGAAGTTTAAACATGGAAGGATAAATACACAATTTTTTACAAATAAATTCCTGTTTATTTGCATCCCCTCTCATATCCTTCAGGAACTTTTACATATTTAATCTCAAAATGAACAATTTCAAGCTTCTTGATATCAATATTATCAGTTGAAATAAGCCTTTTGCAACTCTATTAACATAAATGTAATGTTTAGACAAAAATTCACTTGGTATTACTATGATCCTGAAATAATAGAGGAGATTTGTGTGTGTGTGTGTGTGGTCAGTCCAGCCATGTAATATGAAAGAGAGAGATATTTACTGAATAAGATACAAGATACAAGAAACATTGTACATAGGACAATGATGACTCAGTTCCCTTCAAAGTAGATACCTTGGAACTGAGAGGGGACTCAAGACTTGGAAAATTTTAGCTTAAGGTAAAAAGTTATGTCTAGCAAGTAATGTGTATATTAAAGCTTTTGTTTCAGAAACTACAGATAAGGCCTGTCCTGGCTCCTGGGAAACAGCTGGCCTTCTGGGGCACTGGCTAGAGATTATACCTCCTGGGGACAAGTTGGAGGCATCTGGGCCTTCTGTGTTCCACGGGAGCAGATGCACACCGCCTTCCTTTGGGAATTGCTAACTGCCAAGGACCAGAATGTTGCAGCTTCTGAATCTCAAAGCCCTCACAGCACCTTGTTTGTCCCCCGCCCCCACCTCCCTTATAAAAGGTCTGGCCAGGAAAGAGAAGGGCCGATGGTTTGTTAGGGTACGAACCTGCCATCTTCTCGGATCACTGGCCATTTGAATAAAGCTCCCATAAAAGATTCAATCGCTGCCATGGCTTATTGGATTTAGTAGTGACAGGCAGCATGAACGTCGGTGTCTTTTCCAGTTACAGAATCTCACACAGCTCTCCTAGCATCTTTTCCACTGTTCAAAACACTCTGCAAAATCCTTTGTTGTAATCACCATCAGCTGCCCCGTTATATTTTCCTGAATTTCACTGATGGTCTGAAATATCTTCCTCTTCGAAGGTGATTTCAGTTTTGGAAAACCCAGAAGCTGCAGGGCACTAAATCTGGGCTGTAGGGTCCACTGAGTTGTTGAGGAAAAACGGACTCTGACATGACATGGGGTCAACGGAGTGAGCGCTTTATTAATGCATGTGGACCCAGAGGAGACAGCCTCCAAATTCTGGGCCCTGAGGAGGGGTCAGGCGGGTGGTTAAATACCTTTGTAACAAAGTGGGGAGAGGAGGGGTCACATGGCACAAGTAGGGATCAGGAGCATGGGAACCAAGGACACAGAAGCACAGGGCGGAAATTATCTGGGGCTGGGACAAAGAGATAGCAGGAGATTATCTGGGTCCGAGACAGGGAATCAACTAGTCAGCAGGTGGTTGTCTGGACTCTGGGGGCCAGCAGGGAGTTATCAGGGGTCTGGAACAAAGAGCTTTATCTTCTACTACAGAGTCACCTGGGTGATTTGACGTTTCACCAAATACTCTGCAAGAGACGTGCTACGTGAGTGGGCACGTTGTTATGATGAGGCTGCCAATCACCAGTTGTCCATTGTATGGCCTTCTGAATCATTGAAATAATTTCTGAAGAGGAATGTTCAAGCTTAATACAAAATTTGATGCAGTTTCATTGCTCTACTCAGTCATTTTGAATGCAACAGCTGCACAGTACACATGCTCACTCAATGGCATCTACTGTGTGTGTGTGTGTGTGTGTGTGTGTGTGTGTGTGTGTGTGTGTGTGTAGTCTGTCTGGAAAATACGCCATTGTTAATGGCTGCACAAGAGTGGTTTGCACAACATCGATGTAATCTGGCAGCCAAAGAGAGTGGATTGAAATGTGCAAGCGTGGACAATAACAATGTCACTGTAATAGTGAATATATATTGTGGGAGACCATTCTGTATGGTGTGGGCCCAGCCCCCAGTGGCAAACATTTACTGCAAAGTAACTTCCTAAAATCCATGCTAAACCTTCCAAGGACAAGTGTAACCGGTTCAACCACTTTTGCCCTTTTCATTTGCAAATATCCTTCTTCTGTGATGTGATTAGTGGCATCTGG
>PVKM010032494.1:0-16361 GCA_004027735.1 Carollia perspicillata
TTGCAATTAAAAGCCCAGTAGCAATTTCTCTTATTTTCCTTTTAGGCTTATAAAACTTTATTCTTTTTCCTTTTACCTACTTCCCTTTATACAACCCCAACAAATGTAAGCACTTAGTCTTCCCTTCTACCTGTGAATCATGCCTAAATGTTTCTGACTTGTTCAATAAGGTTCAGTCATCACAATATGCACTAAAACGTAATAATAAACATTTCAATTATAATAAACTAACAATATATAAGATAATAAATGTTAAGCTCTAGGTACTATACAAATTGCTGTATATTCATCACAATTTTAATAATCATAACAACTCTATGAGCTAAATGTTTTCATCTTTATTTTACAAATAAATAGATAAGACTCCAAGAATTTGAATAACTTACTCAAGGTCACAAAACTAGTAATTGACAGATTTGGTATTCAAAGCTGTGCCTATCTTAAAACTATGCTACATTGCCTCTTTGTATTATTTGGGAACAAAGCACATTGCTAAGTTGGAACTATACGAACTTAGATCTTACCTGTCTACTTCATCATTGTATTTCCTATGCCCTAGAACACTTTCATGCTCAATGAACATTTGTAGAATAAATGAGAGCATTCATCATATCGAGTCTACAATTGTCAACCAGATGAAAAGCCAAGGTCACTATGTCCAATGTATATACAAAAGTAGAAATTGTGGTGTTGTGGTGTCAATCTTTTCATTTTTTTCTCCTTCCCTTTAACCAACCTTACTCCAGTATAACCTTATCTCTCGAGATTTCTCTTGCCTTCATTGTTCTTTGCGCCACCTTTGAGCTGATCTTCATTGCTACATGATTCCTAAATAACCACTCTGACTTCATTCTCTGGCATTTTATTCACAACCATATATCTGTAATCTTTGGCAAGTTAGTTACTAATTAGCAAAGAAAGTAATATATCTACATATCTTAAAAGCATTGTGTTCACCTGAAATGATATGGCAGTCTCTTTATTCGTTGGAGAATGGGTCGTCCAAGCCCATCAACACCCACTGTCCACAACTGAAGAACCCTGCCTTGAACTCCCTCATAGGAAGAGAGAATTGGTAAAGAAGTATTGCAGAAAACACAGGTTGTCTAGTATGGTGGGCATGCTGTGGTGGAATGCATAGATTTCATGCACCAGTATCCTTTATAAGGATCAGAAATCTTTTCCTGAAAGTTCATTTATTTTTCATTTTTCTATTTTCCTTTCTTTCTCCTTTATAAGTAGTAATCGTCTAGTGCACATATACAAAATAAATCCATGTTAGGGAATAAAAACTATTTTTTTCATTTCCTATCACTGATTTATATCAAAGTTCAAATATTTTCCCAATTCACTAAATGACTAAAATTCAGCTAGACTTATTTGTTAAATAATATTTAATAAAACATATCTGTTTACTGGTCTATTACCTTAATTCTATGACAATGTTCAAAATTATGTCCCAGAACTTAACAATGCTTCTTTAAAACCCTAGCCTTTTAATTGATTCTCCCCTCCTTCCCAAACTATCCCCTCCCACCGTGAATCCTGCTGATTCACTTTTCCAGTTTCACTAATATTTACAACTTGACAGCTTTGAGGAAAAAACCTTCATGGATTGGTCTTACCGTCTTTTGGTGCTACTGGGAAGAACAATGCAAGGGCTGTGCACGTTCATACCAGCATCTGTAATTTTAGAGGGAGCCTGAGCAGAACATTAAGACATCAGGCATGTGCTTGAGGCAAAACAATGTCAGAACTCAGTGAGATGTAGCCAACCCCAAACTGTCCGCCCCTTCTCTGGTGGACTTAGTACTATAATCACCGGATAGAAGGCAGAGCACCAGAAGTGCTCTGGGTTTTTCATAGCAGGATTTTTAGTGAACATGCTTTATGAAGTAAATTTACTCCCTATCCTGGTTAGCCAAGAGTGATTTTCTTTATTTAAAAAATAACGATGATGGTAGGGGGGAAAGGGAGGAAGGAATTTCAGGAACAACTATAAAGGACACATGGACAAAACCAAGGGGAGTGGAATCAGGGGAGGGAGGTGGGGATGGCTGGGGTAGAGGGGAGTGGTGGGGGGGGAAATGCAGACAACTGTACTTGAACAACAAATAAATAATAAAATAAAATTTAATAAAATTTAAAATAGTGGTAAGTTTTTGGGGAAACATTTTTGAAATTCTGTCTACTGATGTAGTTCATTGCAAACATAGATTTTCCCATGTCATACTATGCTTGCTTTCCTAGGCTAAACCAATATATTTATGATTCCCACACATAAACACAAAGTTGGGTAAGGATTAATAAAATTTTACATTTTAAAAGTTGTTTGTAGGCCACTTTTCAAAAATTAGGTTGCAATAGGTAAAATAATGCCCTCCCTCCCCTGCCAGATGTCTACATTCTAATCTCTAGAACCTGAGAATACATTGTTTCCTATCAGAGAGACTTTTCAGGAGTAGTTGGTTAAAGAGCTTGTCATGGGAAGATTAACCTAGACTATAAAGTGAGCTTAACCTAGTCAAACAGGTCCCCAAAAGTGGAAAAACTTTCCTAGCTATTGTCAGAAGGAAGTAGGACTATGGAGAATGGTCAGGAAGAAGCTATACGCTGCCTTTGTAAATGAAGGGAGGAGATAGGAGTCAAAGTACATGAGTGACCTCTAGAAGCATGAAAAGGCAAAACGAAGGCCCAGACTTCCCAGCGGAAGTCACCTGGGTCCCCATGCCTAAAGAATGTGCAACAAAGTCGCAGCAAGATCCATACCATGTTAACTGTGTTGTTTGATTGGGAAGGTGTTTTCCATCACGAATACACCCCTCCAGGCCAAACAATTGGTAGAGTACTACTTCAATGTTTTTAGTCAGTTGAGAGACGCAATATGACAAAAACAGCTGCAGCTATGGGCAACTGGGAATTGGCAGCTCAATCATGACAATACACCTGCTCATGCATCACATCTGTGCAGAGATTTTTGGTGAAATATTAAATCACCCAGGTGACTCAGCCCCCTTATAGCCCAGATTTGGTGCCTTGAGACTTCTGGCTTTTCCAAAAACTAAAATCACCTTTGAAAGGGAAGAGATTTTTAGACTGTCCATGAGATTCAGGAAACTATGATGGGACAACAAAGGATTTTGCAGAGTGTTTTGAGCAGTGCAAGAGATGGTGGGAGAACTGTGTGAGGTCCCAAGGTACCTACTTTGAAGGGGACCAAGGTGTCATTGTCCTATGTACAATGTTTCTTGTATCTTCTTCAATAAATATCTCTATTTTTCATATTATGTGATTAGATACTTTCTGGACAGACCTCATCATACATTCCACTGGTTCTCAGTGCAATAATAAGTAGTTATGTGAGAAATTACATACTATAATATTTCATTGATTAAAAGCAAATTAAACATCTCAGAGTTAATTGTGAAAAGGCACTCTGCAAAAGGTGGCCTAATATTGCGATAAAAACTACCTCGGACACATGAGGAATACTTTTGACCACTCTTTTCTTTAATGTATCCTTTCACATTAGAAGATGTAGTGTAAGTAGGTGATACATTGTAAATGGCCTCCACAAATCTGAAATAATGGCTGCCTAGAACGAATTATGGTATTAGGTATTACCCAATGAATAATGATCAGTTTTAATGAACAGGCGGAACAAAGCTTATTTGACCCTGCCACTTCTATGCGTCCTTCCAAAGGGTCACAGCACTATCTCAGTTCATCCACTCCCCATAGCTTCATGGTCTCTGATTTACACATCTATATATCTGCAAAGGAAATAATATATGGGGAATCAATCCTAGTTAATAAAATTAAGTTAAATGCCAAGGCAAAGCACTAACATTTGAGTGATATTATTTAAATTAGAACCTGATTTATCTGTATTGCCAGCTACAGATGGAAAGTAAGAGCATCCCTGTGTATTATTTTAACAATAAGGACAACAAAACATGTTAAAGAAGCAAATCCATCTTAAAGTGACTGCTTTCCCTAGAAGCATTTTTAAAAGTGCAATGTAATAAGACAGAAACTGAAACTTCAAAACAAAATTTAATCTGTTTGAAAGACACATTATAATTAATGGACATTTGACTCTTCAACTAACTAAAACATATTTGAATGAATAGACTGTTGATGGAGATTGTGCGGTCATATAGGATTCACCCTAGTCAACAATGTTAATAAACTTTAAAATCATAGCAATAATGCCATCACTTACAAATTAGTAAATCAAGTATCACATTGCATATATCACATTACTTTTTATACCATGTCCTAAAAGTTAACAAACTGTATCAGACAATTTCCATCTATATGATTTGCCCCAATAAAATGCTAAAGTCAACTGAGGCTAACTTTACTCTCTGAAAGCAGTTAATTTTTTTTCATTTTTACCACAATAAAGATGAGTTCCTGTTTTAGGTTCAAATGTCATTTTGGCAGTACCCAATTTTTACTGTCTCCTCTCCCATAAAGCACATCTTCCTCTTGTCAAGCTCAAAGGGGTCTTACGCTGCACTTGCCACTTCACTGGCTGACGAGCATTTCCCTGTCAGTATCCACCACAATACCACGGAAAGGAGGTCTTTCCTACAGTTTCCCTGATGAGAATTACTAGATGGTCATCACTTACCAGGCCCTGCTAGTAAGTTATGACAGTAACAGCACTGCTTAAAACTGTAATTATCAGGATATATATATCAAGTAATTATTTTCTAAAAGAATCCCATACTGAAAAGCAAATTTGATGAATTATCCAAAAGTGTCAAGAAACATTGAGGATAAAACAAATGTGGTCAACTGCAAACCTGAAACTAAACTTAGCTTTGTAGCTTCAAAAAGTCAGTGGGATTTCATGTGTTCGGAGGAAGCCGATTCTCTGAGTAATTTCATGGGAACATTGGTGGAGAAAAATTTAAAAAAAGGTTATGAACTAAAAATAGACCAAATGAATGAACTCCATATGGTGGAACTATTAAAAGATACACTGTAAGGAAAATGAATGACTGGTCTATGAAACATAGTCAACTTGCCAAATGAATTCTTATGGCAAAGGTGTGGAAAATTGGGTTGTTCTTTCTCCACCTCCTTTCTCCCATCCGAGTACTCACCAGGCCAGACTCCACCTCTTTTCTTAGGTGACTTGAAAGTGTTCATTTTCAAAATTGGATTGACCTGGGCTCAGTTTTGTGTTCTGCTGCTTCCTTACTAAATATGTGACAACGGGGCTATAATTTATGTTACTTGTCCTTTAGTTTAATCGTTCTTTAAATGATGCAAGCTTTGGTGGGTGGATTAGAGCTATTTTTATAAAGTACATAATATAACTCCTGGTGATTTTTAATTTATTAGTGTGATAAAAATGGGCATGAAGATGTTTTAAATAATATCATTAACGAGATTAGTTTAGCAATTCCAGCCTGACTCAGAGAACCCTCTTGGGTCTTAAAGGTACACCCAAACATAAATAACCATTTAGGGACACACTGTGAGGCTGTCCTGGGGAGGAACTACCTAACTGGCCTACTTCCTAAATGGAAACTATTCCATCAAAGTTAGATGAAAACACCTCTTACTTTCATGTAGAGAGGAATTTTTCTTTTTATGTTTATGTAGAGGCTATGTTTCCCACATAAAAGTGAGATCGATTACAGCCTCCCAAAGCAAAGAAAGAGACCAATGACAACTAATAAATAATTCCCACTAAAGAAACAGGAGTTGGTTTTGTCTTAAGTGACTAAAACCCCCCACTGAAGTAACTTTGAAATTCACTATTTCAGAATAGCCTACAGTCAGCTACTATTAAAAAGAGAGACATGGGCACTACTGAGCCTCCTTTTTTGTTTTTGTTTGCGATGCAGTTTGTCAACCTCACATTTTAAATTTGGGCTTCTCCATAGAATTAGACCCATGCTTTCAATCAGCCCTAGGATCAATTTCTAGCAATGTTACAAAGGAGAAACACCCATTTCCCGTATTAAAGTCCTAAGGATAGTTTCTGAAAGCCTTAAGTTAGATTTATTTGCCAACCCTAGTGAAATTACTAAAACTAGATATTTGAAACACTGGAAACATCCTAGGTTTGAGTCATTTTACTGTGTGTGATTAGAAATCTGTGTTTTTCACCTGCCAGTACAAGAAAACTTTGATCTGAAAGAGTCTCAGCCCCCCACGCTGTAAAGTACTAGTACCAATAAGCAGGAGAGAAGGTATACTGTAGTAGGAGCATAAAGCAGATATTACGTATACATTAGAATATATTAATATAAATATATATATAATAAATAAATAAATATATAATAGAAATCCATTGTATACTTATGTTCAACAATGGATATGTTCCTCTCCTTCAAACCATATGTAATGAAAAATGATGTAACATAAAAATGATAATTAAAAAGAAAAGACAGTGAGAATGATAAAAAGAAAAACGTGGGTTAAGGCAGAAAAACAAGATCAATATACTGACTTTTATTTGGCTTTTATTACATTTATTTATTTATTTATTTATTTATTTATTTATTTATTTTTTATTGTTCAAATACAGTTGTCTCCATTATCACCTCACCACGCCCCCAGCCCTACCCATCCTTGGCTTTGTCCATCCCAAAGTAGGAGGGATCACAATATCTGATATCAAACTGTATTACAAGGCCACTGTAATCAAAACAGCCTGGTACTGGCATAAAAACAGACATGTAGATCAATGGAACAGAATAGAGAGCCCAGAAATAAACTCGAGTCTTTATGTTCAATTAATATTCGACAAAGGGGGTAGGAGAATAAAATGGATTGAGTTGAAGCATAGACTCTTCAACAAATGGTGTTGGAAGATCTGAAAAGCTATATGCAAGAAAATGAAACTCAATCACCAACTTATACCATACACAAAAATAAATTCAAAGTGAATAAAAGACTTGAATATAAGTTGTGACACCATAAAAGTCCTGGAGGAGAACATGGAGCAGGAAAATCTGAGATATTCCACAGAACAATATTTTCACCAATATATCACCTAGAGCAAGGGATATAAAGGAAAGAATAAACAAATGGAACCTCATCAAAATAAAAGCCTTCTGCATGGCTAAGTAAAACAGCATTAAAATGAAAAGAGAACCAACTATATAGGAAAATATTTGCAAATAATACCTCGGAGAAGGGTTTGATCTCCAAAATATGTAAAGAACTCACATGACTCCACTCCAGGAAGACAAAAAAACCCAATTAAAAATTGGGCAAAGGACCTGAATAGACATTTCTCTAAAGAGGACATATAGAGGGCCCAGAAACATATGAAAGGATGCTCAGCATCACTAGCCATCAGAGAGATGCAAATTAAAACCACAATGAGACACTACTTCACATCGGTGAGATATATTGTCTTTTAAATTCAAAGTAGACCTCTCTTCTAACAACTACTTCTATCTCTGTCCCTTTATATATGTATGTAGTTTATAAATTGTCTATGTTACTTTTTTAATATATCTATATATGTAACAATTAAATAAAATTTAATTTATTTGTTCCTAAAGCAAAATTTTGATATTATTTTCTTTTATTTTTTAATATAATCTGTTATATTTTTCCATGACCATTTAGTCCCATTTTAAGCACCTTTTATTGATTATGCTGTTACAGTTGTCCCAATTTTTTTCCTCCCCTTTAGCTCTCTCCTTCCTGCACCCCCTCACTCTCCATCATCACCCCCCACTTAGTTCCTGTCCATGGGGTGTACATATAAGTTCTTTGGCTTCTCCATTTCCTATACAATTGTTAACCTTCCCTGATCTATTTCATATCTACCATTTATGCTTCTTATTCCCTGTACATTTCCCCCATCCCCCTCCCACTGATAATCCTCCATGTGATCTCTATTTCTGTGATTCTCTTCCTGTTCTACTTGATTGCTTAGTTTTTCTTTTTCTTTCTTTTTTTTTAGCTTCAGTTGTTGATAGTTTTGAGTTTGTTGTTATTTGGCTGTTCATAGTTTTCGATCATATATTTCTTACATAAGTCCCTTTAACATTCCATATAATAAGGACCTGGTGATTATGAACTTCTTTAACTTGACCTTATCAGGGAAGCACTTTACCTGCCCTTCTATTATAAATGATAGCTTTGCTGGGTAGAGTAATCTTGGATGTAGGTCTTTGCCTTTCATGACTTCAAATACTTCTTTCCAGCCCCTTCTTGCTTGTATGGTATCTTTTGAGAAATCAGTTGATAGTCTTATGAGAATTCCTTTGTAGGTAACTCTCTCCCTTCCTCATGGTGTTTTTAAGATTTTCTCTTTATCTTTAATCTTGGGTAACTTAATTATGACATGCCTTGGTATATTCTTCCTTGGGCCCAAGTTCTTTGGAACTCTCTAGGCTTCTGAGACTTCCTGAAAGTCTATTTCCTTTGCCAGATTGGGAAAGTTTTCCTTCATTATTTGTTCAAATAAGTTTTCAATTTCTTGTTCTTCCTCTTCTTCTGATGTCCCTATGATTCCAGTATTGGAGCTTTTGAAGTTGTCCCAGAGGTTCCTAAGCCCCTGCTCATTTTTTTTTTTAACTCTCGTTTCTTCATTCTGTTCCAGTGGATGTTTCTTTCTTTCTTTTGTTCCAAACCATTGATTTGAGTCCCAGTTTCCTTCCCTTCAGTGTTGGTTCCCTATATATTTTCCTTTATTTCACTTTCTATAGCTTTCGTTTCTTCCTTCATTTTGCAACCAAATTCAGTCAATTCTGTGAGCATCCTGATTGCCATTGTTTTGGACTTGTCAGAAACAGGTTGTCTATCTCCTCCCGGTTTTGTTCTTTTTCTGAAGTTTTGATCTGTTCTTTCATTTGGGCCATGTTTCTTTGTCTTGGCACACCACATGGCAAGGGGTGGAGCCTTATGTATTCACCAGGGTAGGGCAACGTTCTTAGTTACATTGTGGGAGAGGGGTTAGAGAGGGAACAATGCCACTTGCTCGGCTTTTATCCCACTTTCCATCACTTCCCTTGTTTCCCACAAGTGGACTGTACCCTTAAAGGTGCTGACTCACAAGTGAGTGTGTTTAGGACCCTATGGGCCTCTCCACTGAACTCTTCTCTGAGGCTGGGAGTTTCCCCCACCTCGGAAACCCCCACATATTTTTTTAAAGCCAGAGTTTTTGAGGCTTTAGTTTCCCGTGCTGAAACCCTGGGCTTTAAGGTCTGTCTTGCTCCCCCATTGTTCCTCCTGGCTTATCTGCTCATGAATATGGGACAGCCCACATGGTGCACTGCCTTGCCTTACCTCGCATTCTCTTCACCCCAGCTGCCCATTTTCAACCTTCCTACCACTCTGGATGAATGTTTCTTTAACTCTTTGGTTGTTGGATTTTCATGCAAATTATTTCCCAGCAGTTCTGTTTGTTGTTTATTTTTAATTTGGTTGTTATCCTTTTTTTTTGATTGTGCAAGGAAGTGAATCATTTCTGCCTCCCCCTCCATCTTGGCCAGAACAATATTTAGTTCCCTTTTTATTTAGTACGGGCTAATAAATTTTTTAATTTAATAAATTTAATAATTTTTTATTAAAATTTTAATATTTAGTACCTCCCCCAGCAATCACCACACTGTTGTCTATGTCCATGAATACTTTTTTCTTTTTGTTTTAAAGAATGATTCCCTGTAAGAGGGGTGGGCTTTTTGTAGTACGGGCTTTCCCAGCTAGGTGAGTGTTCTAGAAACCCATCTGCATCAGTGCTCCAGCTACCATGGTTGTGAAAGGCTGTATTCAACTTCAATGAATTTTTTTTCAAGACTCTTCCCACCCATTTGCCCATTTCATGATGGGTGATTTACAGCACACCTGCCCACACCACACTGAGTGTTCAGCAGTTTTTGACCAAAAACTACATGATCCCCATATCCAA
The DNA here is from genome assembly GCA_004027735.1 of Carollia perspicillata. NCBI lineage: Eukaryota > Metazoa > Chordata > Mammalia > Chiroptera > Phyllostomidae > Carollia > Carollia perspicillata. Next base: position 9,896 of record PVKM010032494.1, read on the forward strand.
CCCTCACCATTCACTTGATCTTACACTGAGTAACATTTATTTTGTTTGTTTCCCTTATGAAAAAAGTCCTCAAAGGTAAATATTTTGCTGATGTGGAAGAGGTGAAACAAAAAGTGGCAGACACACTCAAAAGACATCAAAATCAATAAGTTCAGAGACTGTTTTGAGCAGTGGAACATGATATCTTGATATGTGTATTGTATCAAATGGACACTGATTGAAATTTAAACATGTAAGAATAAATATACAACTTTTAATTAATAAATTCTGGGGTTTTGTGGGGCCTCTCTCTTATATGTTTATTCTGATAAGGTAAATGATACGTGACATAGTTACATGCTATACTACTGAACATTATTAATTAAGGTGTGTCCCATCACAGAGAACAGAAAACATTACAAACAGCAGCTTAGAAAAAAGTCAGCTGGTTTGTCTTATACAACACAAAGACCATCAGTAGATAGTCTACATTGGCACATAAACTCACCCATGTCACCAGGCACCTGTTCCAGCTTTGGTGTCCCACATAATCACCTTTGGCTTGTAAATTTCATTCTAATGTTCACAGGATGGCAGTCACACCTCTAGGTATCCTGTCTTCATCTCAAAAAAGAGAAAAAAGGATGAAAACAGAAAAAAAGGAAAAGGATAAAGAGTACAGAAAGAGGGAGTGAATAAGTTGTATCTTCTTTCATAAAAACTTTCCTGGAAGTATGACTACAAGAATTCTTGAAGTTCATTGGTCAAAACAACATCATAATTGTTTTCTGTGGCCTGAAATTAATTTTAGATGATAATATTTTGATGAGAATATTTTCAGTCAAGGAAAATTAGAGTTCTTATTAGTAGGGAAGAGAGAATGTCAATTGGAAGCTAATTATATTGAGCGTTTTCATTAAATAAATATATCACTGATCATTTACATCCTGCACAGGCATCATTCACTTCTGGTGTTGTAAGGTCAAGACAGCAATCATAGATCATGTCGTCTACATGGATAAAAATCAATTGCCAGTTACCAAGTCCAGTATAAAGCTGGTATCTAAAGGAGTTTTCAATTGGCTATGCATTCCACATGCCTTTTAAAAATTCCATGTAACTAATTGATAATGCAAGCCCATTTCTTTTTATAGATTACAAAGCCAACTTTTATTTAGTTGAAGCAATTTCCCCAAATCCCAGATAGAAAATATCAAGGTCAAGAATTTAACCCAGATCTTTGAAATTGCATCTCTCTTTTTTGTTCACCATGCTTTCCTTTCCACTCATACCTTTGACTATGTTATGTGCCACTCAGTTGGCTCTGACTCCTGGCACCTCTATGAATGAGTGACAACCACAATGTTCAGTGCTCAACAGCCCTGCTCGGCTCCTGTAGAATCAGGCTTCTGTTATAGAGTCAATCCATCTCATATTTGGTCTTCCTCTTTTCCTCCTGTCTTCTATTTTCCCCAGCATGATTGTCTCTTCCAAAGAACCCCACCGTTTATGATGTATCCTAAGTAAGACAGCTTCGGTTTTGTCATTTTTTGCTGCCAGTAATGTTTCAGGATTAATTTTCTCTAGAACCCTCTTGGTCCTCTTTCTGGGAGTCCAGGATATCCATAGAGCTCTCCTCCAACACCATACTTCAAATCAAACAAGTATTTTTCATGTTAGCTTTTTTCACTCTCCAACTTTCACATTCATACATAGTAATTAGGAATATGAGGGTGTGGATGATCTTAGCCTAGTTTCTATTAGAACACATGTTTTTGGTGATTTTTTCCTAATTTTCTATTCCTTCTTTTGTGATATTCAACCTTCTCTTGATTTCCTTGCTCCATCCTTCCTGTGAGCTGATGATCGAATTAAGGTAAGCAAAATCTCTGACAATGCCAGTGTCTTCATCATCTGGGTTCAAATTGTTTATTTCTTCTGTAGTCATGCTTTTTGTCTTCATGTTCAAATAGATTTCTGCTTTGGCACTTCTTTGACTTTCATTAGTAGTTTCAAATCATTCATTCCTTCAGGATGGAATATTTTGCTTCTTGTTTCTCTCTCAGGTATAAGTGGATGCTCATTCCAACTAAAACCAGACTTTTAAAGAAGTAATACAGCTTAAGAGACAGTTAATTGTTTAATTGATTTTAGGCTTGAAATCTTGGTAAACAAATCTGGAGGATCTTTAGCATATTGATTGTTGCCAAAAATAAGTATAAAAATAAATAATTAAATAGATTATTGATTAATTAGTTAATGGGATATGTCTCTAGTGTTCTAAGTGTACCATAAGAAAAACATTTTAACCATACCAACACATGTACAGCTTCAGAAATAATTTTTTAAAAAATAGTGTTTATTATAGTGATAGAGTTATAAACTTACATAAAGGTCTTTGATTAATCCTAAATAACAACAAAAACAGTGTTTCTGAATGAGAATGAAATCTTTGAAGAAATTCTTGAAGGAAAACACAAAAGTTACTAAAGTTAGTTAAAATTCAATTTTACTAAAGTGTCTAAATATGGTTACAACTATGGAAGTTCTATAGGAATTTAAAATTGTTAATATAATGTTTTCTATCAAAGAAATAACAAGCAGGTCTTTTCATGATAACACAAAACAATTAGGAAATGTTATATTTTCAAAGGAAAATAAGAAAACAGTCACTGTGTTTTAGCATTCACTATAATCCCTGTCCTTTGCTAGGTAGTTTAGAAGCAAATTATGTATGAATAATATTATCTGAACATTGTTGTCATCAACATGTGAATGCATATTGTGTTTGATCCTCCCTACTGATGGGGTTGAGAAGAAGTTATTTACCAGATCAATGGCAATATATCGAGAACTGGAAGTTTTTAGATTTATCTGTTCTGATGAAGATATTCAGTTCAACATAGGAGCTCTACTGGGGCTGTTGCCTGGTTATGTTTAGGGTTGTCCTTCCTTTTTCAAAATCCACCTAGTTTCTCTTGTCAAAATACACAATAGAAAAGGAATAATAGGGACCGTGACTCCTACATCTTTAAGTATTTTACAGTGACACCAATGTCTGTGTTCCTTTTTCTTTCAATGCTCTTTCTAATTACTATATTGGCTGGTTTGGGAAAGGCCAGTCTCTAGATTTTCTTATTGACACTTCCTATCTTACATTCACTTTTTTCTTTTTCTTTCCCTTCGGTGTCAGAGAAACATTTCATACTAGAGTTTTAGGCTCATGAACCCAACCGTGTCTATCTTGGATCTTGGAAACACGTGTTTAGTCTTCTGTGTAACTCTGTCAGCTTCACAAGGATATCTTTGATCCTATTTTTTGACACAGTTTTCCCTTCAAATATTTCACTGTGGCCCACATTTGTAAGCTCTTAGTTTGTTGTCTGTACTGGACTCACCTTTTTATTTTCCCAAAACATCCTGTATTTACAACAGCAGCCATTCTGATTCACAGTGTTATGATTATTATTGCTCCAGTGTCCTCGGTTACCATGTACATAGCATTCAACACATCAGCTCCAACTTTGCACCTGTAAACTGTCCCAATTAACCATAAATTAAAGCCTTGGTAACTTGAGGCAACTATATGCCAGGTATTACTGCTACCATACTTGTCACCAGATATAAGATCCCACTTTCCACACTAGTAAAAAATTTGGTTCTAAATCTTATCCACAGGGGCTGCTGTCTAGGTCTAGGGTCATCCTGGATCCAATCATCTTTGCCTTAGTTTCCATGTCAGGAGCACACGACACAGACTTTTCTGCTCCTACTCTGTTAGAGCTTGCAGTCTCAAAGGTCAGACATGAGAAAAAAGGAAACAAAACAGAAAAGAGACAGCATTATGGAGTTTTAGCAAGTTGGATTCTGTTCAGTATCAAGTGCACCTATTTGTTTAAACATCAAGACCATCATCCCTTAGACTCTATAAATGTTTGCTTTTCTAGACAGTCTGTTGGAGGAAGGGGTGAATGACTCTTTACCAGCTCTCATTGCCCAATGATCAATAGTTTGTTTCATAGAACAAACATTGTCTGTTGCTATGAAACTAGTAGGCTTCATTGAATCCCAGCGCTTAAACTCAGTAGGAGGGCCTGGAGCAGGAGCGAGAAGTGTGGTGTAGGTATGAGCTGAACTATTATTTTATTGTGCCTTCATGTAGTTATTTGGAGCATGTGCAAACTTTGTTACTCAGGGATAGAACACGTGGACCTGATGTCCTAGAGAGAGGGAAAAATCAAAAGTACCTGAAACTGAGCATAATTATGAGTTGTGTAATACACGAGAGGTTCAGCTTCTAGCCTTGCTTTCTTTTCACAAAATTAATATTTACTTGTAAATTATTTTACTAAATATTAGAGAAAGAAATTTATCATAGTAAAGTGTGAGATATTTTGATAAAGAAGATAATATGATCTATTTGACAAACAACTCAAACTCCAAAGCCAATCAGATGATCAAATTATCAAATTTATAATTTTAAGCTAAAACATATTACTCTTAACATCATCCCACATAATCTATGGTTTTTATATAGAATCTGTTTGAAAATTTTAAGAAAGGATTAGTTGGTTATTTTTTCAATAAAGTGGGCTTCTCTAAGAGATATGTTACAACACTGAAGTTATCCATTAAACTAGTAAGTACGGTCAGCCCTCCATATCCATGGCTCTGCTTCCTTGGAGTCAACTAACTCTGAATAAAATAAAAAATTAAATGTTACATTGTTGCTAACACATGATGGTTGTATCAGTACTGAATTGTACAGATTTTTTTATCCTGTATACTACACAATACAGTATAACAACTATGTACATAGCCTTGTATTGTAGTATATATTATAAGTAATTGATACATGATTTAAAGTATATGCAATGATGTGGATGGGTTACGTGCAAAAACTACAGAGTTTTACATAAGGGGCTTAAGCAGCTTTAGATTTTGTTATCCACAAGGGTCTTGGAGCCAGTCCCCTGGGGATACTGAGGGTGACTGTAATTTTATTTAAATCACATTTGCTTTCATATCTTGATTTTACTCTATCTGTATTTGTGTGTATGTACATGTGCATATGCTGTTGGCCAGCCAGATTTTACTCTTCATGATTGCATTTAGATTATATAATTTGTATCTTTATTGGTTTCTTAGTATGTTACCATTACCTGCACACATTAAATTCTTCTCTCCTTCCTCCTTCTCTTCCCCCTCCTCCTCCTTCTTTGCTTCTATTCTTTTTTAATTTTATTTTTACTTTGGTAACTTTTTTTATTGTTGTTCCAGTGCAGTTGTCTCATTTCCCTCCCACCACTTCCTCTACCCCAGCCTTCCCCACTTCCCACCATTGATCCTACCTGCCTCTGGTTTTGTCCATGTGTCCTTTAAACATGTTCATGAAAATCCTTCCGACTTTTCCCCCATTATCCCTTCCCACCTCCCCTCTGGTTACTGTCTGTTTGTTCTTAATTTCAATGGTTATATTTTGTTTTTTGATTAGGTTCCACTTATAGGTGAGATCATATGGAATTTGTCTTTCACCACCTGGCTTATTTCACTTTCCTTCCATTTTTCATTTGATTTATCCATCTTTTTTTTCCTCCAGATTTTAGATAAGTTCCTATGCTGTGATAGTAATTTTTATTTTACCTATGTTTTTATTTTTGCAGAATAATATATGATGATATATATGTTTGATAATATAATCTGTAGTATTTCTGTATGTTGATGCTCTAAAATATCCAAATTAAGAGTAAGCATGTTGTTCTTAGAGTCTTTAGCAGAAATTTTAGTTGGTTACATGTCTTTAGAGAAAGTAAATAATGCTCAGTTGGTAAAGATTCTGTTTATTTATTTAAACATGTGTTTCCTGTCACAACTAACAATTGCAAGAGACTAGACTATTTGTATATGTGTCTGTATGGTAAAACATTAAATACATCTGTTCTTCTGCCTTTACTAATCCTAACTCGGTCATTTAAGTGTATTTAGATAAAGTGTTATTCAGACCATCAATATACATTTCCACAAATCTTTAAACCTCATTGTATTACCCTTTTTTGAACCAATTTTGCAAGTACTATTACATAATTAATAATAGTCCATAGAATTTTTATAAGATTCCATAGCATAATCACATTGCCTGATATGAGAATGTATTTCATTTTTTACATTTTTTAATATTGTTTTCTAAGGGACAATAGGGAATGGTTTTTATGTCAAGAAACAATTCTTAATGCGGAGAGGAGCATTTTCCTTGGTTGCCTCTGATGTGCCCCAATCAGGGATCAAACCTGCAATCTAGGTAAGTCCCTGACTGGGGAGTGAACCTAAAACTTTTTTGGTCTGTGGGACAATGCTCCAACCAACTGAGGCACTGGGTTAGGGCTCATTCATTTATTCTTAAAGTATTAATTGAATAAAGCTATGTAACTGATATGAGTACTATGGCAACTGTGCAATAACATGCCCTGAGATATGCCTTCTAACATCA
>PVKM010032495.1:0-16372 GCA_004027735.1 Carollia perspicillata
GGCCCTGCGCTGTGAGGTCTGTCTCACTGCCCGCTCTTGCCTAGTTTATCTGCATGGTCTGTCTCACTGCCTGCTCTTGCCTAGTTTATCTGCACGTGAATGTGCGTCCATGGTTGGCCAACTGCCCTGCGTGCCTTGTGTGCTCTGCTCGTCTCCTCCCGTCTCCTCCCCGCGTCTGGGGTCTGCAAGCTCCACGCCACCTATGCCACCCGGCGCTCCCAAGCCTGGCAGCCACCACGTTTTCCTGCCGCTTTCCCTCTCCACCCCTCTTACTGGTTGGGTCAAATGGTTGTCGACTTCCGTATTTCAATTTTCTGTGTTCTGGTTGTGTTATCATTTATAAATATTTGTTGTCCTTAATCTTGGTTGTGAGAGGAGGTACAGTGTTTCCACCTATGCCTCCATCTTGGCCGGAAGTCTCTCGCAATCTAGATGACTAAAGTTAAAAAGAAAACACCAGCTGTTGGGGAGGGTATGGAGCAACTGAAACGTTCATGCACTGCTGGTGTGAGTGTAAAATGTTAAGGCTGCTCTGGAAAAGGGCTCGGCCATCTCTTCTAAAGTTAAACATACACAATATAATTCCTAGAAATTCCGCTCCTAAATATTTATCCAAGAGAAATAAAAGCATATGTTTGCACAGACATTTGTGTGTGACTGTTTTTAGCAGCTATATTTATAATAGCCCCAAACTGGAAGCAACCCAAATGCCCATCAGCTGGTGAATGAATGAAAACTATGGTGTGTCCATAGACTGTAATGCTATTCAATAATAATAATAATAAAAAGGAATGAATACACACACACAAAATGGGGGAATTTCAAAACGTAGTAAATAAAAGAAGGCAGACATATAATCACATCAGTTCACTTCCATGACATTCTGGCAACTTTAAAGAGGGGCGTTCTGGGACAAATAACCTAGTGATGTGGAGAGGACTGGACTTGTGGAGATCCCCAGGGCGGCATACCTGTTATGCAGCTGGTGCTGTAACTCTGACTTGACCTTGTGGGAGCCTGGGCTGTGGGGATCAGAGAGAAGGAATGAACATCAAGGGCATTGTACAAAAGACTTGGCTTCTCATCCTTGTTCTTCCAGGGATGAGCTGTGTGCCATTGAACAAGTCACTTAACCTCTTTGGGCCTCAGTTTCTGATTAGCAAAATAAGGGATACGTATCTACTCCCAAGAAGAGTGACAAGTAAACTGGAGTTACAGATCAAAATGTCTCACACCCAGAACAGAAATGGGGCTCTTCGAAGATTAGTTCCCTTCCTTTTCCTTTGCCTCTCATTGATATGTGTCTTACTCCTTCCCTCCACTCCTCTTCTGTAAGAAAGGGAAGCACAAACCTAATCCAGGGCAATTTGTGTTTTCTGTCTGGCTTTTTCCCAGCACCAGCCCAGCAGATAGGTCTTTCTTCAGCACACCTTGGCCACTAACATCCTGTGTGACCTTGAGCAAGTGAACTTCCTTCTCTGGGCCAGATGGTTGCTATGGGCTCCAATTTAGCTCCTTCACTCCAGGATTCTAGTCCAGGAATGAAGAAATGGCAGAACTCAAGAAGCAGTTGCATATGAGAGTCCAAGGGAGGAGACTAGTCCACTGGGGCCCTGGGCCTGGGCCTGTGGTTCAGCCGTGAGTGGAAAGGGGACCTTTAGGAAGTCAGTGTAGAGTCTAGAGGAGAGGGATGGTGAATTCAGAGTTGTTCCTGCTTCCCTACCGACACACACAACCCCCGCCCAGCACAGTGTTGTGTTGTGTGGTGGGTGGGGGCACTGTCCTTTCTCAGAGGAAAATCACTGCTCAGGATGGGTGCCTGCGTGTTCCGAACCTGAGATGCTGACCTGCTCCCTTCTCTGGCACAGCAGACTCATCACTAGCTTCCGATGAACAAAGGCACTTGGCAGCATCCCATATTCTTGAATTTCTAGCTCTCTTGTGATTTCCATCAGGCTTAGCTACAAAAGCAGTAAAAAAAAATCTAACTTTCAGCTGCTTACATTTGGTGGGGTGGGAGGAATATACATTTTGGCACGTCTTTGCTGAGTGGGGAATCCAGTGTGGACTTGGCTCCTTCTGTACTCCTCACGATGAGTAAGACATCTCGTGTGGGGATGAACTGCTGTTCAAGGAGTGATGCATGCACTGGGACTCACCAGATACAGATGGGGTCTGCCTTCCCAGATCTCCCCCTGCCCCACCCCCTGCCCTCTGTCAGGCCCCAGGACTCGGCGTGTGGTCTCTGCAGTGGAAAATGGGGTGCCAGCCCCATTTCATGCGGCAGTGATGGGCAAGGCAAGCTCAGAATCCTTGGGGGTGTGGCTGGTCGCACAGGCCTCCGAAGATCCCTTGGCCCCCACTGGCCGGCAGCACCCACTGTGTGGGGAGGAAATGGTACAGCACTGTAGTCTATCTTGTGACCTCAGCCTCCTCAGAGTTCTCTAAGCAGGATGCCGAGCAGCTTCAGAGCCAAAAAGGAGACAGTCACCTCCCTGGACTGAGGGTGATTGACCTCAGTCAGATAAAGCCCCTCTCCTTTGCACCGTGATGCACAGTAACTTCCGAACTGGCCTGCTGCCTCAGGCCCCAGTTCCATCCAGATCAGCATTTTGTCTCTGACAGGCACATGTTTTATCAAAATGCCACACAGTCACACAGGCCTGGGTTTGGACCCCAGTTTTTCTTCTTTAGAAAAGTGACTTAGCTTCTGTGTGTCGAACTTTCTCGTCTCTATAAGGCTGACAAACCCACCTGGGGGAGTCATTCAGCAGAGTAACAGGAATGAATGCAGAAGCAGTGATCTGTATGTGGTGGGTGCTCTGTAAACAGGGCCTATTCTTGACAGTTGTTCTCAGGATCCCATGCACAGGAAAAGATCACAGACACCAGACTGTTCTGGATGCAACAAGGTTGATTATACTCGACCAGTGGTTCTCAGAGTGTTTCATCCTGACCAGCAGTATCTGGGAACTGGTCAGAAATACAAATCTTCAGACTTTACTTCAGATCTTCTGAATCAGAAACTCTGGGGTGAAGTCCAGTGAGCTGTTTCAAAAAGCCCATAGGTCAAGGGTGTCACACTCATTTTCACCGGGGGCCACATCAGCCTTACGGTTGCCTTCAAAGGGCCGGATGTGATTTTAGGACTGTATAAATGTAACTACTCCTTAACTCCGGGGCAAGGAGCTTGGTGCTGCTTCCGTGTAGAAACAAGGTGCCAGGTTGGATAATATAAGGAGGAGGGCCGGATTCTGTCCACAGGCCTTGTGTTTGCCACCTGTGCCGTAGGTAGTTCTGATGCACACTTGAACTTGAGAACATTCATACTTTTGTTTTGCAAATTTCTGTGAAGAGAATTTAAAATGCTGTTGTACAAAAATATATTAATTATGCACCAAATTTGAAATGATGCAAATCCCCCCAATAGATATACCATCATGATTTTCATCATTTCAAAGCTGGTGAATGAATCAATTTTGAACAGTAGTTGCCTGGTATACTCGGTAGTGCCTTTTTAGTTGGTATCAATTAGGATGCCTTTGGAAACAGATAACAAAAGATTCTGACTGAAACTGGCTTAAGAAATAGGAAGATGTGTTAATTAATATAACTCATTCTACAAGTAGGTACATCGGGGCCCCAGGCTGCCCTGTGATTCCTTCTGTTCTATTGACACCACAGGTTGGTTTATCTTCAGGGTGGAGGGTATTCCGGCTGGAGCAGTTCTAGATCTCACAGCACTGCAAGGAAGAAGCCTATTTCTATGACTTTTAGGAACCAGGAAAAATGAATACTTTGGTGTATACTCATCCAGTATTTGGGAATACCACTGCTAAACAATGATTTGTTGTTTATCTGAAATTCAAATTTAGCCAGGAGTCCTGGCATTTTTATTATTGCTATTACTTTGGTTAAATTGGACAACACTGGACGGAGAAGAGGAGCAGATATTCTGTAAAAACATTAAAACAAAACAAAAGAAAACAAAAATGCTTCAGGCAGAAGCCCCTAACTACCTTAGAAAGGTCCCATTGGCATTAAATAGGACTCACCATTCCTTAGGCACCTTTCTGAATGTGGGCACTGTTTTAACACCTTACAGGGGCTGCCTGTGGCTTTAATGAAATTCCAGTAGAGAGAGCCAAAGCCCTCCAGGCTTCACATGACTCATACATGAGTCCTTCTCCTTCCTGCTGCGCCCTCAGGATGTAAAACAACTGGAAAGACTTGCATTACTCCAACGTCTAGACCTTGGAGAAGACAAATAGGTTTGGAGTACAGCAGGACAGAGTCCACGAGGAAAGTTTTTTAAAGATTTACCTACAGTCTAATGAGCAAAATAAAAATAAATATATCACAAGCATGAAAGCAAGCAATATGTAGAAGGCGAAAGATAGATGAAGAACCCTGCCTAGAAAAAAAACCCAGGAATGAAAGAAAATTCCCTCTGGCCATTTTGAGGATCTTTTTGTTTAGTTGGCTATTCACCAGATTTTTATAGCAATGAAAAAAAAAGAAAGAATAAAAAAGGCCTTGGATCTTTGATCAACTCTCTACTTCTGGGAATTACTGCTTAAGGAGAAAATCGAAGTGCCCCCTAAATAAAAAATGATATATGTTCAGGGACATTGGTTGTACTGTTGTTTACAATAGTAAACAAAAAGATTGATGTAGTCAGAAATTGGTTGAGTAGATGGTGGAAATTCATACCTTGGGATACCATGCAGTGTTGAGAATGAAGATTGGGTTCTGCATTTTATCTATTTCTGAGTAAGAATAATTAGTTTATGGAGCTACATGTAAAGGAAAACCCCCTTGATGTTGATCTGCTTACCTGTGGTTCTATACTTTTGTTTATAAAAGTATCGTAAAGGTGTTTTCTCAAGAAGTTATCAATGGCTCCCATGTCTTATGATGGGATTTCTAATTCTCCACCCTTCTCTACACTTTTCTGTATTGAGTTGACTTTTTAAAAAACATCATCTAGTATTGATTTTATTTAAAAAAAGAAACCACTTGTATCTCCCTCTGCCTTCTGTTAATGGAGGAACTTGGTTCTTCTTGTTGACACAGTAAAGAATTACAGATCAGCAAGTCTATTAGTGTGCAAGCAGAGCTTATGAGTGATATATTCTCATAGAAGAGAATGGGACTTGCTGAGGTGGAGCAGAAAGACATAGGTTCAGGACAAAGCAAGGTAAGGGCAGCAAGAGGCAAGGGCCAGGGTGGCATGAACATCAGGTCCTTTGTTCTGAGGACTTATATAGTTGGCCCGATGGGGGTGAAGTTACCTATCGATTAACCAGTAACGGTGGTGTCAGCTTTCCTGGGTAGGGGGGACATGACTGCCCAAAGTTATGTATGTATGTGGGTCTGTTAGTCTGAATCCTTATCTTGCTCCAGACCCCATTTGTGCATCTTGTTGTGAAACAGATATGTGACAGGAGGCAGTTAATTAAAGTTGGGGCAGTTACCCAAAGCTATTTATGGGTTCTTCTGTAAGCATTAGGGGCTCCCTTGTAAAACAGATGGTGACCAGAGGCAGGCAATTAACCAAAGTTGTTCTATGGGCTCCTTCTTTGCACACTGTGGACTCCCTCTTCTTCCTCCATTCAGGCCTTGGGACCAATACACAGTTTCAAGACTTTCCCAGGTAGTAGAAATATACATTGAACTTCAAGGACTGCCCTCCTCTCGTGTTAGCATGGTATTTCCTGTGATGTTGGAACACCTGGCAATATTATAAGACCAGGCTCAGGACTGGTGAGTTAGTGGGTGAGGCATGTCTCCCTCCCTCCTCCTCCCTGCCTTGGTTTACCATCCATCCTATCTAAGTGCTAAAATGCATTTCCTGGCAACTAGGATGCTAGACACTGGCCAGCAACAGCAGTGCAGTCTCAGAGCTCTTCCTATGCTATCTCCTGTCTCACTTCCTTGAGCTCAGGGGATTTGCAAAGTACCTGAAGTTCTCTGGGATGAGGTAGACCAGATGGAATGAAACATGGTCCTATTAGCTTCGTAATGAGTGGTCAAACACCGTGGCTGGCCTCAGGACAGCTCTGCTGCCCAAGCCCTTGGAAAATCTCAGCAATAGCTGATTGACCTGAGGCTAATGATGACCAGCTGGGCAGGCAGCTGTTGGGACATTGGTCTTGTGGCAGATGAATTATTTTAGCAGAATGGGGCCATGAAAGAGTAAGAGCCCAGCAACTCCTTGGCCAGATCATCTTAGGCAATTATTTCTCCTCTCTAGCCTCAGTTTCCCTGTTCATAAAATGGGGTTAATGAAACCTACATTATAAGGTTATTGTGGGGATCAGACAAAAGTAACTGTGTAATATATTGTAATAATGAAGAGGGAAACAATAAATATCAGTTTCTCTCTTCAAAGTCTTTCCATTGTGTGGTTAATTGCTTGAAACTGGGGTGGAGGGCAAATTTATTTGTAAATGTTTATGAAAGATAAAAGCCCTCCCTGGCCTCTGGTCTATACCCACACAGGTAGCCTTTGGCACGCTAGATCTCACTGCTTGTGGGAGTCATACAACTCAATTATTTGTTTCCAGAACTTTGATTTCCTGGTGCATTATCTTATATGATATGAGGGAAACAAGGGAATTCTACTGTTATTTCTAAGAATAGACCATGATTAAACAGTTGTCAGGAAATTGGAACAAAAGGAAAAGCTTTGCACTCAAAAGGCTTGCAATCAGCAATGAAAGGTCACACTGGCATCTGTCATCTTGAGACGAAAGGAGGGTTTTCATTTCCCCGGCGAGGCGACAGACTCTGGGTTTCCAGGTTTTCATCTCCGAGTTTCAGCTCCAGTCAATAGCAGAGTCAGCCTGCTGCTCTGGGCTGAAACACAAGGTGAGCACGTTTGGTTATACTCCTGTTCTACTCAGAACAGCAGTTTGGATTTTAAAGAATAATTAAGTGAACCAGCCCTCCATGTTGTTTTTGGAGGGACAGTCTGTCATAGGGTATGCTGGAATCATTCTCTCAGAAGTCAGCTTACAGAAACCCAGCAAAATAAGACTGCCCACAGGATCAGAATTTTGGAAACCATGTTTAAGATAAAAAAATATTTTATGGCAACTAGTCCTGTATGTCAAAGCAGTGAACTCAAAGAGCTGAGTTCCATGCTAGGGAATCTAGGATTGAGCAGAACCAATAACACATCTGCACACAGTCCAATTTCTTCCTCAGATCACCTCTGTATTTCTCCTTGAGGTTCACGTTTAGAAAGATGGATATACAAGTGAACCTTGCACTTAGGCCAGGGGTTTCAGGATTTAAAACTGCACAAAAGGTCCATGTCATAACTTTCCCAAGTCAGAGTCCTGACCCAGGGAAATTTACCTCCGTCCGGCGGGTGTACATCTGAGGGGGCTCGACGTCCTCTTGACCCCCACAAACATCCTCACTGTGGGAGGAGGGAGCTCCAGTGGGCTGCGTATTGGGTTGAATGCCATTAGGAGGCAATGACACTGAGGAATGAACAGCCTCCAAATAGTCCAGCATGGAAACCAAGCCCTTCAGCATTTAGGTCACTGGTAACCACGGGAGCGCTAACTTGGCTTATGCCGTGAATGACTGTGTGCGTGTGAATCGTGTGGGCATGCACACACATTAAGTGGAATAAGAGAACTAAAATAAAAGATTCCAAACAATTAACTGCCCAATTAGCTGGCCTTGCAATTACGGGAATGTGACATTCAGTGAAAAACGCAGTGATTGTTTTAAATTACACTGTCCATTTTGAAAGCTAACTCCTGGCTCAGATGCAATGCCAACTGGTTCTTACTGCGTTGCCTTGGCTTTTGAAGGGCAGGCACGATGGTTTCCCTCACAACAAGTCCAAGTCAGCTTTCTTAATTAACAAAGGTGAAATGAGGGAGGGAAAGCACGTGGTTGGGAGCTGGGGGCTCAGGTAGACAAGCGTTGCTGTGATTTCTCAGGCTTGAGGGTGGCCTGCCCAGTCTGCATCTGAGGAAATATTGCAGGGGAAGGCAGGGCAGGCCAGGAAGGCCGCCTGATCCAGGAGGGCATTGTGCGACCAGCTAAAGGCCTCTGTAAAGCACCGTGGTGTATGGGCAAAAATCAAAAACAAGGAATATGAGCAAAACTCAGCTTCCAGAGACTCAACAACCTTCTTGATGGAGGTCTGGCTGCAATCTTACCAGCATTCCCTGCTGGCATCCAGAAATCCAAGAAGGAGACAGAACCAGAAAACTCTTCTTCTTCCTCCTGGTTTTCAAGTATCTGGTCTCACAGACTGACCTGCTCGCCCACCCAGGGCCCAGCTCCAGGGGGCATGAGAGCCTCGATTTTCTTTGGCATTCTTCCTTCTTGGCATCATGCCCACCCACTGCCCACCCAGAAAGACAGCACGACCCTCAATTCAATGGGGCCCATGGTTCCCACATGTATCATTTTCAATCCTTGAGCTCAGAAAGAAAGGGCCAAGGGGAATCAGGACTTTGAAGGGCACCGGGAACTCCTCTGGGACAGGCCTCTTCTGCCTTGGGTGGCAGCTCAGACCCACCCAGAGCCCAGGGAGGGCTCTGCACCCAGTGAATATTTAATAAATGTAAGAGTGGCTGTCACAGTGCTCCTGAGAAAGCCCCACTGGCTGTCACCTGTGCTCTTCTGCACTATGAACTGCGGCGTTCCTAATGGTCACGCTGTTACTGGGACGCGAGCTGAGTCAGGCTCTCCCCACTCCCACCCCCCAGCTTGTTCCTCAGTTCTTGTCTCGCTCACAGGAGATGAATTCAAGCAAGGGACAGACCTGTATAGTGGAAATGAGACAGCAAGTGTATTTATGGAACACATATGAGCAACAAAGCTGTAAGCAGGCACACGGCTAGTCTGAATGCCCCACCTGTGGAGGAAATAAAGTTGTTAGTTTATTAGTAAGTTTGCTCTGTGCACGTTTGCTGAGGTTATAAGTGGACAGCCAGCTAATCCAAGTGTTCTGACTATTGGGGTTCAGGGGTTATATTCCTTAGTTATCTTCTAGGTTCCTCCTCCTTCTCTCTTTTCTTAACCTTGAGAATAATGCCCGGCTACAAAGGCTTTCTTTCTCAGCTAGTGAAGGCTCTTTGTCTTAGTGAAATTGCTACAGAGGCTCCCTTTCCCAGCACAGAGTCTCGAGGACTCCCCTTCTCCTCGCAATCCCTGCTTGGGATGTTCAGAATGCCCGGCAATCGTGCTGGACCGGGCTCGGGACTGTGAGTCCATGGTGAGACATGTCTGCCTCCTCCTCCCTGCCTTAGTTTACTGCCTATTCTACCTAACAATATGATAGGTCAGGAACCAGCTCTTACTTAAGAGCGAGGGGGGCTTTGGGATCCGGGCTTGCTGCAGGCTCCGCTGCTCCACAGCTGGGGGAACCCGGGCCGGTGACTTAAAGGTTCTGAGTAGCAGGGAACCTGTCTCTAAAAGGGATTCCCCTTTTTTGGTACCTGCCCCACCGAGTCACTGTAAGGACTAAATAAGGAAATGCATAGGAGGGGCCTACCACTGGCAAGCACTCCAACCTGGTAGCTTGTATTACTACCTGTTTATTATTCCCTTCAAAGGGATGGCTCAGTGTCAAAGCTGGGCCTCCAGAGGAGATCCATCAACCCCTCAGCCTTGCGCAGAGGCTGGGGCACAGACTGACGGGCCCTCTGCAGGATCTACCCTGCACGTGGCCTCTGTTAGGGTCTTTCTAAAAATGGGACTGGAAAGCATATCTCTCACACTACCTGAAGACCTTCAGTGGCTGCCACTGACCACAGGACCTAGTCAGGGCTTCTTGCAATGACAGAGGGTTCCTCAAGCCACATAAGATTCGGGCAGAAGCAAGGTCGGGAAGGGTCTGAGGGTCTGTGTGGGTCAGTCCAGGTCTAGGGAAGACCCAGGATCAGAAAAGAGACAGATTTGGGACAAGCATTCCAGGACCTCAGGCAGGCTGGGAGGAGGGAGGGGCCTGCATGCTAGCTGGACCTGAGTGGCCAGGGAGATTCTGAACTCTCTCAGTCCTATCGCTGTGTGTGGCCGCCTTTCCTCCCGCATGTGAATGGACGTGGGGCAGCACCTGTGTGGTTTTGGTGGCTGGTGTGAGAAAGGGGCCCTCACCATGGGCAGGAGAGCTTGCTCTGGGTTGCAAGTTAGAGAAACTCCAGGTTCAATGGGTTTGGAAAATAGGGATGTTTCCCCCTCACAGTTCTAGAAGTCCAGAGGAAAGACAGGTTCCGGGTGAGGGACTATAGGTGGCTCAACGGTGTCATCAAGAATGCAGGCTTTTCCCATGTCTCAGCTCTGCCATCCTTGCTGTGGGTGCCCTCCTAACACGCTTTTCCAACTATGCAATGTAAATCTTTCCCTTCAGCCTGCCTGGGCAACTGGGGGCACCCTGACTTCAACGTGGTTTCCCTCTGGAGCTGGGTGGATGCCAGAACAAATCTGAGACTCAACTGGAAAACGGTTGGGGGAGACTGTGGGTTGGGTGTGCAAGCAACCCCTCCACAGGTCCTAACAGACACGTACTACACACTGCACACAGGAGCAGATCAGGTTTGCAGGACTGAACGTCCTTGAGCTTCCCGAAAGCCCACGGCAACCTTGAGAGATGGGTAAGTATTAGTCTATCTACTTGCCAGAAAAGGACACAGAGAGGTTGAGAAACTGATTCAGGCTCACACAGGCAGAGGTTCAGTAGCAGGTCTTTTCTTGCTCTTCCTGCTCACTCAGAGCTTGTTGGTGGTCTAGAATCCTACACAGGCCCAGAGAGCAAGAGGGAGGCCCGGGCGTGATTGAGTTGTTTGTCCTGTCTATGCTTGGGTTGATATGTGACAATCCACTCAGGAACAACCCTGCTATGTGCACATCCTCAAACTTCTGTGCTTGCTTGACTCTCTCCCAACGCCCAGCCCTTAGCCACCGACCAACTGCCCTCTGGCACCGGCTTTTCCCAGCACCATCCCAGCTTCCTGCCCACAGGCCTGCTTTTTTATGTTTTTCCTCCCTGCCTCTGTGTGACCTTCATCCCAAGACTCTCTCCATCATCAGCTAGTGACAAAGTCCACCCTGCATGGGTGTGACAGGCAGGGACCTAGGAGAGAGGAAGGACATTCCTATGCAGAATGGCTGGGGCAGCTCCCCCAAAGCAGCCTGGCAGTGGAGCCATGAGAGCAGATCTGGGTAGACTGGCCCAGGTGCTGCCACCTGGAACACCCACTCTATTAGGACTGATTTGTCCATTTGAAGATGGGATTCCTTCCAAAAAGTTTCTTTGTTGATGTTTGGCGCAAACTAAGGGGTTGGGAACAGGCTGCCAGACGAGCTGGTTTTCAAAGTAGCCAAGGGACACAGTGCACTTGTTGGCTGGTGGGGCTTACCTTTTTTGCTCCTGAAGAGGGGCAGGGAGATGGGGTATGTGGTCTTTTCCGCCATATTCTTATTCTGATGGCAGAACCAGAATCAAGGAGGCTTCCCTTCCTCAGAGCCAGCAAGAGGCATGGGTTCCTCTGGCCTCTGTGATGCCCACTCTCTAGGCCCATGCAGTCAGAGGTGGCATCAGGGTCCACCTGGGTGTCTTGCTCTTTTCCAGTGCTCCTTCTTTCCTTTTTTAAAGGGAGTCTCCCAAAATTGCACCAGAGATTTCTAGATACCCTGCAGTTTTTCTGCCTTTTGTAATTCCTGAGTCTGTAATAACTGTGAGTTCCAGAGTTGCAGGGGAAGCTCTGGAACACTTGCTTCGTCCACTGGGTAGGAGAACAGTGGCTAAGCATTTGCTCTGCCTTAGCTCTCTGGGGCAGAATCAAGTAATCCCTTTATGCCTCAGTTTCAAGGGGGTTTTAATAGTTTGCCGTTTCTCCTGCTTTTTACGAAGATTACAGATGACAACAAGTGTGAAAATGCTGTGTAAACAGGAAGACGTGTCATAAATGTAAGGGTGACTCTTACTAATACCAGTGCAGTGCTGCACTTTATAATTTCTCCCCACTTGAAAATAAGACCACGGGAGGGGGCGTGGCTTTCAGATGGGTGGTTAGTTTCCTTAGGCCCCATGGTAGTTGGGAAGAGTTCTGGAGTGGAAGTCAGGAACACTTGAATTCGAGTTCCAGCTTCCTCCATCACAAAGTGATCTTAGCACGTTCCTTCTCCCCCTTTTAAAAGGGGCGGGGTCAGATGACCACTAAGATCCCTCCTGGCTCCAGTTCTGTAAGTTTTATTGAGCTCCTTCCTTATCCTTCTAGTCAGAGTTTTAACCAGGTTCCCACCAGAGAGTCTTGACTAAAACAAACAAACAAACAAACAAAGCAAAAAAACAAACCAACAAACAAAAAGCTTTACTGAGATGCCGTTGGCATACAATAAACTAGGGTCCCAACTGGGAGAAATGGAGCTCCTTCCCAGCTCATGCCTTTGCAGGCTTCAGAAACCCACCCCAGGCAGAGGGGGCAGCACTACTTTTCCTGGCTCCCAGGGTTCCCACCACTGGAAGCATATTAACCTTCCTCACATGTCATAATGGGGTGGCGAAGGGACCTCCAGGCCTGTGGTGGGAAGAAAAGAAACTGTAAGAGAATAATGACTTAACAATATTAACTAAATCTTTGGAATCTTGACTCTTTTTGCAAAAGAGAGATTTTTTTTTAACTCTTCCATGTTCTGAAGACAGCCTACAAGACCAAGAGGGAAGGGGTAAGCCACACCCTGGCAACCCCCCAAAGCTGGTCTGCGAAGGAACCTCACAGGCAACTGCATCTATTCAGGGAAAAGCAGATGAATCCTGTACTCGTGTTACACGCAGAGAAAAATCTTCCTCTGTATTCTAGATAATCAGCCATGTGGTCAACCGCTCTATATCCACTGAAAATAATGTTATAAGAGGAAAACTAATGCCACCAGAAAAGTCCCCACTAGACCAGCTCCTCACTGTCTGCTCCATTGACATTTGGGGCCAGATAGCTAGCTCCTGATTGCAGGGGCTGTCTGTGCGCGGCAGGGTGTTTGGCGGCATCCCTGTCTTTACCCATGAGATGACAGTAGCACCCCGCCCCCACATGACAACCAAACACATCTCCAGACACTGCTGACTGTCCTCAGGGGTAAAATTGTCCTATTTCAGTTTAAACAATGGTCCCGTTTTGTTTTTTTAAGAAAGTGATTAAGGGCTGCTGTTTTAGCCACTGTTTGTTGTGAGACTGCTAGATGCCAGGTGCTATGTGAAGGCCCTACAGACGGAATCTTGATGGCTGGGACTAGTGGATTACCAGGGCCTCTCCTTTTCTTCTTTTATTTTGAGAAACACATAAGGCATCAGGGTCTTTTGATTTCTCTAGTGAATTTGCAGGTTCTCCCTCTGCCTCCCACCTGCCCCAGGAGGGGGAGGGGCGTGTCGGCAGGGAAAAGAGATTCTAGTCCTGGCCCTGTCCCTTCTTAGGAGCGTGTGTTTAGAATCCTTTCACCCTTTCTGAGCCTCATTTATAAAATGAGGCGAATGATACCTGCCTTGCTGAGCTGCGAGGCTAAGAAACAAAATTCGCGAGGAGAGGGAACATACCGGTTTGCTTACCACTACCTCCCCCATGACTGGCCACTGGGACTGGTTCACAGTAGATGACCAACGAACACTCCTTGGATGAATAGGTCAATGGACAACAATGTCTGGCACCTGTCACAGGCACTGGCACCACTACGTACCCCAGAAAAACTCACTGACTGACTGGGTGTGCGATGCAGCCAGGCAGAGGAAAGAGGCACCAGAGGGTGTCGGCTGCTAGAGAGAACAGGTCACAGACTAAAGCCACCTCTGCCCTTGTGGAATTTGTGATCCGGGGGATGGGAACAACAGTGAACACAAATCACAAATCATTAAATAATTGCAAGTGTGAAAACTACAGCAAAGTGGTGGTGTCACACACACAGAAGCACACCCAGCCACAGGCAGCCGAGACTGTCGCCCAGGGGCCTATGCTGTGGGATTGTGGTTAGCCAAGGGTGTAGGCTCTGGAGAAGTGTTAGAGAGGTTTTCATTGCTTTTTTAAAGCTTAAAACAATGGACTTTAATTAAAGAAAACATTTCCATTGAACTTGTAAATACTTAACAGGAGTTAAAAGTAATTAACTAGTCTGTTTTTTGTTCTAGCTCGATAAGTGCTTTCTTTTATTAACTTCATTGTCCTTTAAGATTGGGATTTAGGTTTGTCTGCATTTGGAAAAGGTCACATTTGCCCAAAGATGGATGGAGGACTGGAGTAAGGCAGCCTCTTGCAGTGGGAACGCTGACAGGAGACCTGGCTCTGTGAGGCTGTGTCCGCCCCATGGCCCTGCCACGTCTCGTCTGTTACCAGGGCACGCTGCCTCTCCCCACCTGCCAAGCCTCAGAGTTCTCCTGTAAAGTGGGGATGGTGTTACTTCGCAAGGCTATGTTGAGGAGGAAGAGGAGGAAGGGGCTGCGGTATGTACAGAAAGCACCTGGCAAACCGTGGGGCGCACACAAGGAGGGGTCAGTTCATAATGATCCCCTCTCTTCCTTCTTCCCTTCCCTTCAGTGACAGCCTCTCCCAACCATGTTCTCTCTTTAACACACGGATCAGGTGATAATGCTAGCCGGGGCGTGCTCACCCTCCTGCATCCTTGCGGTGGACTGAGCAGACTGGGAGCTCCTGGAGGGCAGGGGCCGGGAGGTGCTCATCTGCGTGCCCCTCAGAGTCCATTTGCTATCAGACACTTTCCCCTCCCTTCCCTGATCTGCTGGCACCACCGGGAACTACATTTCCCAGGCTCCCTGGCAGCAGGGTTTGGCTAGTTTCTACCAGTGGGAGCATTAATGGGAGACTGGGAAATGGAAAGAAAGGAGAAGCCAGGGTGCTTGTATAGTCTTCCATCTTCTGTGTTAGGGGTATTTGGGGGGCAATGGCCGTGTCTCCTCTGGTAACCAGGGTCCAGCCCTGCCTGGCTGTGGCTTCTGATAACACCACTTTCTGCCCTGCATCCCTCTGTGCCTTGTGGGTGGTACTGGCAGCTCCCTATTGTTGCTAAGCAGTGAGCGGCTTCTCTGTCTCCTGTTAGGCTTCTAAGCTTTTCCACCTCCAGTGTAAGCACTTCCCTGTGCTGAATGCAGGGGCATGTGTTTCCCTGACAGGAGCAGACTGACACAGTCTGTGTCTCCAGCCTCAGGCCACCGGGGGAGCTCACTGAGCTCTTATTGCCTGGGTGTAGTTCTGTTATAATTCTAGAAAAGGTGAGTTTTGCCCATCTTTTCCAGGCCTTCTCCTTGGTCCCCCCTC
This sequence comes from Carollia perspicillata, assembly GCA_004027735.1. Taxonomy (NCBI): domain Eukaryota; kingdom Metazoa; phylum Chordata; class Mammalia; order Chiroptera; family Phyllostomidae; genus Carollia; species Carollia perspicillata. Next base: position 15,294 of record PVKM010032495.1, read on the forward strand.
ACATTCCAGAACCTTAGCAATCCAGAGGCATGAGGAGCAACTAAAGTGAGGGTCAGCCCCAGAAAATCTATAAGCAAATCTTTAAACTTCTTGAGAAGTTTGTGTGGTTCATTACTATTGCATTTTCTCAAGCCCCAGCATCTAATTGGATCCATCTACATAACAATCGTAATCAGTGAGCCAAAATTAAATATCCCCCACCTCTGCCCTTTGAATCAATCACAAATCACGAGTTTAAAGAGCCGGTTCAAGAGGAAGGATTGGCTCTGGGAGGCCAGCTCAGTCCATCAGTTCTGTCGGGTTCTGCACAGAGGCAGGACCTAACCCCCAGCTGGGAGACTGCAAACAAATCACTTTCAATGAGGTCCTGTCTGCAGCGGAATTAGTCTTGAAGGAGACTTACAGTGAATGCTGATTTAAGAAAAACACAACCTGATTACAGATGAGTGGGAGGGAATGGCTTTTGTGGCTTCCTGAATGTGCCAGGGATCTGGAGCCTGCTAGGGTAGGTCTGGATGCCCAGGAAGGGGGAGAGCCACCATGTCCCTGAAGGGGCCTCCTCCTTTATGGATGGTCTCAGACTCTGAAGGCAGACTCACCTGGGTTCATAGTCTGTCTCTGTTACTTACCAGCTGTAGGGTCAGGGTGAGTATTTGATCTGGTCCGAGCCTCAGTTTTCTCATCTGTAAAATGGGCTCCTCTGTTATAGACCTAATAAGAGCTCCAGGACAGAAAAAGTTCTCGACAAAGGGCCTATTATTGTCCCCTTGAACACCCTTTAGGGACCCAGGCCAAGCCTCTAGAGCCCCTGTAAGCATACCTGCTCTGTGTTGACTTTGCTAGTTATATTTAAATAAACCTTCCCGTGCTTTAGGGCAGGTAGATATGAAACTAGAGAAAGTCCCTGGGGTGCATCTCAGCAGCTGTTGCTCTGGCTGTGGTCTATGTAGCCTGGCTAGTCAGGACAGTTCACATCTGCTTGTCTTCTGCCTTCCCTCACAGTGTGGTGGTTCGCCCCAAGTCTGTCCTCCTCCTCCTCTTCCCTCCCCTCCTCCTGACTTTCCCATCTTTCCTCCTTC
>PVKM010032496.1:0-16385 GCA_004027735.1 Carollia perspicillata
AATCTTATGATATTTTTAGATTATATAATTGCATTGCAAGAAAATTAAAAAGAATTCATACTTATTTCCTAATAAAAGAATACAGGGATTAAACATTAACTGCAAAGATGAATGTATGTCTGTAAAATCATCAAAAACCAGTTTGAATATATACAAAATAAACCCATTCCCAAGTAAAATTCTTAATGAGTGACATCTATGATCACTATAATGAAAAGTGCAATTCTTACTGAGAGATCTAAATGGAGACAAGTAAATGGGAGAAACATCATCTTTTTCAGCAGGAAAAATAAATATATTAAGGATCTTTATTTTTTCAAGTTAACTTACGGGTTTGATACAATTCTAATTAAAACAGTTTTTGGAGGCCTTAAGAATAATAAATTCATAGGAAACCCCCCCAAAATATAAAAGATATTTAATCAGATTATAAACTACATTACTATTAGGTAATCAAATATATTACTGTGGTTTAAACAATGCCTTTGACTAACCACCCCTTCTCAGTCTCCCTTCCTTTCCCCACCCCCCAATACTAATAGGAAATCAAGTTCCTTAAGACTTCTATCTGGTGTATCATTAAGCTGGGGCTTTTTCCTTTCTTTTCCTTTTTTTTTTTTAAATCTGTGGTCGGCCATCTGGTGGCCCGAATCAGCAACTACATGTTCACTGCTCTAAGACCTGGGGTTGGCTGTTGTTGCTCCTTTAGTTTACACTTTTCTGGTTAGCCAAGGCATTAGAGATGAATGCCTGGGTCAAAGGGCACTAAATGGAATCTTCCTTAAAAATCATTCCTATAAAAAATGACATGATATCTGGGTTTCACAAAAATTTTGATAATTGTTGAAGCATGGTGCTTCTTTTGTGTATATTTGCAAATTTGTATAATAAAAAGTTAAACCTAGGAACAAAACAAAGATCATTGTTCTCACAATTATAAGTGGTCAACTATTATAAGAAAGAATTCTCAATCTCATTAAAAAATTAAACATGGGCAAATTAAAATGATTACATATTTTTTACCTTCCAGATGACAAAAGCATTAAAACACTAATAGTTCTTAGTGCTGAAAAGGTGGGGAAAAATAAACGCATAATCTTTTGGTGAGAGTATCAGTTGGTACTGCCTTGGGAGGGCAATTTAGTAACACTGATGGATAATTTTATAGTTCCCCAAATGTTTCATATCTTTACACCCAGAATTCTGCTTCAATTTTATAAAACTACTCCACCAAGAATACAAAAATGCACGTACACTGATGCTTATTGTAGCACTGTTTATAATAGCAAAATATTGGAAATGGTCATAAATAAGATATTAAATAAAGGTATGTCTGTATAATGAAGTATAACAGATGAATTTAAAAGAACAATTTTTGTGCTAATATGAAAAGATATTCTTGGAAAATGAGGTAAAACAAATTGTGTAAGTGGGAATGTCCTCATTATCATTAAAGAAGATAATATATGTTAATATGTGCATTTAAAATAATCTGGAGGCCAATAACCACACAATTATAGTGATTTTCTTTAGTTCATAATAAAACTAGATTTTCAGTTTCTTAATTATGTAGTTCTATGATGTTTGAGTTTCTCACAATGTACATATATTACTTTTCCAAAAAAAGCAATAAAGATAAAATTTTAAAGTAAATAAATTCAAGAGTGTTTCCTAGCAATCCTTAAAAAAATGTCCCAGTATTTAGCCCAATCCCCTACCGCCTCCCACATCAGGACGGTTCCCAGTCGGGATGCTTCCATTTCTTCTGAAGGTGGAGGAAGCTTTTTTCATCCTCTTGTGTTTGAGAGGCTTGATCTCAGTGTCCTGAACTTCAAATACAAGTCTCAGAATTTTCTGGACTGTTTCTCCCAGAATATTCTAAGAGGAACTAGAGAAAATAGACACTCACTGGCTTCCTTATTATGCCAGAAACCCACACTATCGAGTTCACCAAGCCCAAACTAGTGGCCTCCACAGCAGGTGTTCAGGATGAATCATTGGCACTCAGGGAACAAGCATTAGAATTTCAACCTACATATTTTTATTTCATTCTTTGTTAATTTTAATTTTTGACTTTTGTTTTTTACTTGTATATTATACAATTTTTATATTTATTTATAGACATGTACATGTATGTAGTTCATTAGTAAATGTATAGTCACCTATTAAGGAAAATATTCAGAACTCTTTCATAATGAAGCACCAGGTCGAAAAAATTTTAGAGGCCATTAATCTAGACTACAGCTGCTGTTAAGAGAACTAAAAGCAGATCCAAGGTACATATAAACATGCTCTACACATTAGTCATCCTCCCCAAAGTCACCAATACAGTAGTTAAAAGGAGAAAACCCGGGAAAATAGGTGAGAAAACATAATAAAAGACAAATGCAAAAGTCACCTTAGTAGATAGTAAAAGGTAGAAGGAAAGAGAAGGAAGAAAAACAGAAAAATGTTCTACACATACGCACACAAAACAATGAAAAATAATAATAAAAATAATGAATAAAGAGAGGGAGGTAAAAATAAAAAGAGACAACAAATCACAGAAAGACACTGGACATTTAGAGATGAAATGAGGAAGCAAACTGCCACACAGTTGGAAGTGAGAATGCGCCTGATCCGGAGCTCTTTATTTCAGGGTCTGGCATAGTGCTTGGCACATGGTAAGCACTCAATGAATAAAGAAAGGATTTTAAGCACTGCCATTTTACACCAGATGAATGTATTTAGCCATGGTTTGAAAGGACATTGCATTTTTTTATTTCTTTGCTAATAAATCAAGCTGCTGAATATTTTGTAAGTTATGAGGAATAGAAAACAAAAGACATTGAAAAGAGAACAGAAATTCTGTGACACTATCTCTGCAAATGCAATAAAAATCTAAAAATTCATTGGAGAACTTGAAGATATGGCAAGGATTAATTATTTGCCAACCCATGGAAACCTCCTTCATCACTTTGCTGCTATGTAAACCAAATGATCAAGTAAGAATATTTACAAAGAACCTATAATTTAGAACTTTGACCTAGTCTTGTAATAGCCAGAAAAAAAGCAATTTATAGGATTAAAGCAGTGACCTTTTTTCTCTCTTTATTTGAAAGCTGACTTTGGAGTAGCAATTAGATAGTTCATTGCTAATGTTTTACATGCTCTATAAATTACATATGAAAATGACATTCCTATTGCATTGGTATTTTTAGGCCTATTGCTAATAATAACTGTAAGCTATCTGATGTGGAATGCAAGTGTGTTTTGTTAAAATTAAAAAAAAATCTGCTCTGCCAGTAGTCACACCTTAGCTCTCTTCCCCAGGGCTATAAAAGAAAAATGGATTATTTTTAGGCAATTGTGAGGCATTATGTACTGAGATCGTCATTCACATATTCATCAAGCATTCATTGTGCATCTCTTTGTGCCAAGCATTGTGTTGGCACAAATGCCAACACAAATGCATTTAAATGCATTTGTGAAATTAAAGACTCTGCTTCCAGAGGAACTCACAGTCATTTCTCTAGCCTTCCTTGGTTAAATTAACAATCTTCTAAGTATCAGAGATATATTTGTGCATGGATATGTTGACTCATGGAGGTAACACAGTAATACAAAAGAATTACTTAGCATTTAACCACGATTATTGCAGAATGTAAAATAGCTTCTCTTTAAAAAACTACGCAGGTACAAATGTCTTTAAAAACTGCATACCTTGTGATTTAGCAATGCTACTTTTAGGAAGGATAAAGATCAGGAGCAAAGATTTAGTTACAAGAATGCTTACTGTAGGACTATTTTTTTAAACAGTGCCAGAAACATTCTAGATCAATATAGGCTTATTTACATAAATTGTGTTATGTCCGCACAATAGAAAAGTAAATGCTCTATAGACTGACTGGTTTGTGTGCCCCTAAGATTAATATGCTGAAACCTTAACCCCCAATGTGGAGGTATTAGGAGGTGGGACCTTTGGTGGGTGATTAGGTCATGAGAGTTGACCCAATAATGGAATTATTACCACATAATTGGAATTAATTGTGACCACATAAATGGAATTAGTGCCCTTATAAAAGAGACCCCGAATAGCTCTCTTAATCTTCCCACCTCTGAAGACACAGAGAGAAGATGGCCATCTGTGAACCAGGAAGCCAGCTCTCACTAGACACTAAATCTGCTGACTCCTTGGTCCTGAACTTCCCAGCCTTCAGAGCAGTGAAAAATAAATTTCTGTTGTTTATAAACCACCTGTCTAGGGTGTTCTGCCTTAGCAGCCTGAGCCAAGGTACTAGGTAACATTAAAAAAGATCATATAGAGTCCTGGCTGGTGTGGCTCAGTGGACTGAGCGCTGGACCGTGAACCAAAGGGTTACTGGTTCTATTCCCAGTCAGGGCACATGCCTGGGTTGTGGGCGGAGTCTCCCATAGTGGGCATGTGAGAGGTAACCACACATCGATGTTTCTTTCCCTCTCTTTTCCCCTCCCTTCTTCTCTCCAAAAATAAGTAAATAAAATCTTTTAAAAAAAGATCATGTAGATATATTTTGATTGACATGGAAAAATTTCTGTAATGTGTTATAAAGTGAAAATGGGGAGTTATCTTGTTGCTTAAGTATCAAATACAGGGAGCTGCAAACTCCGACTTTGCTCTGAAATAGGGCAAGAAACTTGACATCATACAGTCTCAGTTTTCCCACCTGTCATGGGCTGAATTGTATCCCTCAAATTCATATGTCAAAGTCCTAACCCTTAGCACCTAAGAGTTAGACTGTATTTGAAGACAGGACCTTGAAGGAGTAATGAAGTTAAAATGAAGCCTTTAAAGTAGGCCCAAGTCCAATATGAATATGTAGGGGAGGAAAAAGAATCATTTCCTTTGTCCTCTTAGGTTTAGTAGCTAGCTAGGGCCTGTGAATTAAACCTACAAAAAAAAACCCAAATTAATGGGAAAGAAGGAATATAATTTTATTAATATTTAAAATTGTATGTATATGAGGGCTTCACAAAAATGAAGTGAAAAAGTCAAGAGTAGACAGACAGGGCTTACATACTATTTTAACAAAGGGTGATAAATGGTGAAGAAGAGACTAGCGAAGGAAAGGGGATTTGTTTGGTTTTTTAATTGTGCAAGAGTGACTAGGAAGTACATGGGGTGGATTAAGATAGTTTTTAATGGAAGATAAAGATTATTTTAGTAAGGTCTGTTAATGCAGAATCCTCTCAGCACTGTCTCCTCATCTCCAGAGATAAGAGCACAGTCCTCTCCTCTCCTCCTCCTGGTGTAGGGGCTGTACCTTTTCATGGGAAATTTATGCCCTGTTTTCATGAACATAGCAGAGAGCTATTTCTGTGTCTGTTGTTTTTCAGTTTCCTTCAGCCCAAAACAATCAATGATCTGAAGTGGTATATATGGGGGTATTCTATTCTGATCTACTTCAACTGATGTCCTTCTACAAAGAAACCTGAATGTGTAAAGAGGGTAAAGAGGGAAGACCAAGTGGGCACAAGACGGCAAAAAAGTAGCATGGAGAAGCCAAGGATAGTGGGCTTAGGAAAAATCAACCCTGCTGACGTGTTAATCTTCAATTTCTCTGTCTCCAGCACTGTGAGAAAATAAAATTCTGTTGTTTAAGCTATCCAGTCTGTGCTGCTTTGTTACGGTGGTCCTAGCAAACTAACACACCATTTATAAGACAAGGAAATATATTTTTTAATATTTTAAAAATTTGCCCTGGCTGGTGTAGCTCACTGGATTGAGCGCAGGCCTGCGAACCAAAGGATCACGGTTTGATTCCCAGTGGGGGCACGTGCCTGGGTTGCAGGCCAGTTCCCAGCAGGGGATGCACGAGAGGCAATCGTACATTGATATTTATCTCCCTCTCTCCTTCCCTTCCCCTCTAAAGATAAATAAATAAAATATTTAAAAAGAGATTTTTAAAATTTATTTTTAGAGAGAAAGGGAGTGAGGGAGAAAGAGAAGGAGAGAAACATCAATGTGCAAGTTGCCTCTTGCATGTCCCCAACTGGGGGCCTGACCTGCAACCCAGGCACGTGCCCTGGCAGGAGTCAAACCCACGTTCTGTTGGTTTACAAGATAACACTCCAACTATCTGAGCCACACCAGCCAGAGCAAGACTGCATTTCTTAACCCTTTAGTAAGGCAGAGGCTCAGTTGCCATACAGGAGATGGGGAGAAGCAGGAGATTTCAGTAGAACTGTGAAAGGAGAGATGCAAAATAAAGAGAATGGTTTCTTACAATCATGCTGCAAGTTGCTAAAAAAAATCATCTAGATTACATAATATGTATTGAGCATTTACTCACTACCAAGCATGGCCCCAAGTACTTTCTATATGTGTCTCTAATTAAACCTCTTATATGTATGTGTGTGCATGGAGTTGTGTGTCATGCATGTGTTATCTATTTTTGTCTCTTCTGTTACAATACACATCTTCAAAATCAAAATTTGTTCATGTATAGTAGATAAAAAGCAATAACATGGCCAAAATGCAAAGTCATGATTTTTCAAGAGATGACTATGTTTGCATTGTGGCAAAACATGAAATAACATTACCTGACTGAACAAAGTGTCCTGTAATAAAATATCTGACACACACCCACCACACACCTCATCTTATTCTTACTCCAGTGTATGACATGCATCGCCCTACAAGAGTGTGCACTGTTCTTTTGAGTTTTTGTTTGTTTCATGATGAGCATATTGAATACATTATATTAAACCTGTATAAGCATCCTGGTTATAAGAATCCAAAGTAGTGAATAAAAAGAAAAGCTTTATGTTCTGAGGGGAAATTTGAAATAATATAATGTTTGGAAACAAATGAGAGAACTCACAGGCCTGAGAGAATCTACATTGCTTACATTCAGGAACAAGGATGAAAAAATAAACGAAAGGAGAACTTGTGCTTCCCAGTTATCATCTGCTGTCTAGTGCAATTGGGAAGCGCTTTGAAGAGATCAGGGTGAAGACTGTAATGCCAAGTGATGCCCAATGCAGTTGAATAGCACTTTGTGGCCTCTAGGCTCATTAGAAACCATACAAGCAACTGCTTTATGAAAAGAGGAAATTCTCAGAACAAAAGTGGGATTTCTATTTTAGGATGGCCTAGGAAACAGAAAAACAGAACAATAAACGAGAGTAATCCAACTCTGGTAACACAATATTTTGCCCTAAGGATGATGATGTCCTTATTTTATTTTACCTCGTTGTAGTAATTGAAAAACCACAGCACTTTACCACACCAATTTCAGCAAATGGTGTCTGGAGCATGGCTATCCACTAAGGACAATAATTAATGTATTACCTCCCATGTAAAGTAGACATGGAAAATATAAAACTGCTATATGGCAAAAGACATAGTGAACTAAAAGAGAAAAGACATAATGAACTAAAAGATTAGTGACAAAACATATAATTGTAACTTGTGACAAAGAGTTAAATTATTATATAATGTGTAATAAACTCTTACAAATCAGTAAGAAAAAATAAAGACCATCTCACTAAGAAATGGTCAAAGGATATAAAAAGATAACACAGGAAGAAACATAAAGGCTAATCAACATGAACCAGTGCTCAATTTTAAATTTAAAAATACAAATTAAAAGTTTGCATCATTTTTAGCCTAGTAGATTGGCAAAAGCATTTTTCAAAAAAAATGTTTTTAAATAAGTTCAGTTTTTCTCTTTGGAATGAATGTATTCAAAGGAAATAAGACTTGGGTTCAAAAATATATGTGCAAGTATTTTCATTACAGAATTGTCTTTCTTTTAAAGATTTTATTTATTTATTTTTAAAGAGAGGGGAAGGGAGGGAGAAGGAGAGGGAGAGAAACATCAATATGTGGTTGCCTCTGGCATGCCCCCTACCGGGGACCTGGCCTTCAACCCAGGCATGTGCCCTGACTGGGAATCAAACCAGCAATCCTTTGTTTCGCAGGCCAGGACTAAATCCACTGAACCACGCCAGCCAGGGCTACAGAATTGTTTATAAGTTTAAAAAATTGAAGTAATTTCATCTAGTAACTGATCATTAGTAAAATAAATCAAGGTGTATATATTATTTTCATTTAGCAATTCTGGAGATTATACCCCTTGGAAAAGTCAATAAAACCAACATTTCTTAAAGCCACAAAGATGTTTATTTCAGCAATTTGTAGAGGGTAAAAATGGTACAGTACACCCACATCAGGGAGGGAGAAAAGAACAAAACTGCACACTAATGATCACATTTATGTATCCATAAATATGTATATACACTAACGAAATAAAAATTGATTAAATGGTAGTTTATAGAGTACTATGCAGCTGTAAAGAAGGAAGTTTTATATTTTTATATGGAACAGTGGTCACATATCAACAGTAAAAAGTTCTGTAACTGTACATATATGTCCCTATTTATGTAAATACATAAGGTTGTTTGGAGATATTCTGAGACAAGCACTTTGACCATGGACACCCATCTAATAGTTGATTTGATGTTATTTGACCTAAATTTGGTTACATCAACACTGAAATGAATAATAACTTTGATTTTGCCTTTGAAAAGCTCCTAATTCTAGTTTGTTTTCTACCTATGCATGGAAGGTTAAAGACCATGGACGTACCAAAAGGCAGAGCCTGAAGAGCCAATTAGCAAGTCTTACAGAGCTACTTTGCTCAGCTTTGTATTTTCAAATGACCCTTTAACTACAAACGCTTTTAGACCAGCAGGTTTGCAAGTGGTTGGCGCTTAGTTGGGTTCAAAGCCTTTCAAGCCCTTTCAGCCGGAGGCCGGGGCCCCAAATTAAGCGCACTGATCCATTTCCCAGCCTGGGCTACAGTGCACTTCTCCGACCAGGGAACGCGCACAGTGCAGCTCATCAACTCCGGACCAATGGGCAGAAGACTAGCACTTGATTTATTGTTCTGTTCTAGCCAATAGGAAACGTTCTTCAAATGCCCCTCTCTAAAATGCGCAGGCTCCGCAGAAGCGGGCTCCACTTCCGGGTGGCTGCCAGCAGTTGTCATAGCGACCATTTTACGTTAAATAGTTTGTAGCTTTCTTCCGAGGCGCCTGCGGGGGCAGCTCTTCATCAATTCGTTCCTGGCTCCCTGCTGTGGAAAGGCCTTAGCAGGCTGCGGGCGTCTGGCCCCAGGTTCTGCGGCGCTCGCGGGGTCCGGATGGCTGCGGAAGAGGAGGAAGAGGTAGAATGGGTGATGGAGAGCATCGCGGGGTTCCTGCGAGGCCCGGACTGGTCCATCCCCATCTTGGACTTTGTAGAGCAGAAATGTGAAGGTAAAAACCAGAACTCGAACTGACAGTTCTTTCTCGTCTTTTTCACACCAGCAGTTGTCAGGGCGGTGGTCTCTACAAACCATCTCCATCTCTCCGGTCTCCACTTATGTCCGCCAGGTTTAGAGCTGGGTTTGTAGGAGGTTTTGCTGTCACTACGCCAGTGTTTTCTTTGACAGTACTGGAACCGGGCACCGAGACTCCCCTCCCTCTGGGCCCAAGCACACATTCGAAAAACATTAGACTTGAAGCCCATGTGTGGTCTCTCCCCCGATCCTGCACGTTTCTGCTCTAGCCAGATGCACTGTCTGAATGGACTTCTTCAATAACTTCCCAGTGGCTTGCGGGGAGAAGGGTCAGTTTGCCTCTGAGTTCCGTCAGATCCCAACAGCTGACCGCAGAGAGGGGCATGTGAATACTGCAGGCCCAGAACCGGCGATCCCGGCGGTCTGTATTCATTTTATTGAGCTTTGACTCTCGGCTATACCAAAAATGGGTGCTGGTTGTGGGGGTATCTTCTAACAAATGAGGCACATAAACTTGACTTAATATTCCCTGTGAGGGAAGGTCATCACCAGGTTCTGATCAGTTCGTTGACCCTGGGAGTTCTGCATTCAGTCCTTGGAGACAAATTAGGAACCAGAAATCATGTCCTAGGAATGAAAGCCCAACTGTTACTGTGGTTGTTTAGCCCGGCAATACTTTGATGGTAGTAATATCCATTAATCATTTGAATTTCTGCCTTGTGCTGGAGGGATTAGACTTGTTTTGCTAGGTTCAGTGGGTAGAACTAGGGTCAGTGGGTACAAGCTACAGGAAACCAAATTTCTACAAAGTGCTTCATAACACAGTGCATCCCAGAGAAGTTAGCCTTCCTCATAAGGTAATGAGCTCTTGGGGCAGTATCAGTGTTTTGAATGTATCTGACAGCAACTTAGTGGAAATTTACAAAGGGGGAATTCAACTATCAAATGGTTGGTTATCCTGGGTGACCTTTAAGAATCCTTTCAGCCTTAAAATTCCATGAATGTGGTAGAGAGAAGTTTAGTTTGACCACTGAATCTTTTCATTACAATAATTGAAATTCAAATAGTGTTTACTATATATCGTTTCTATGGGTAATTTAAAAAAATTAAAAATAATGTATATTTGTGCTCTTTTTAAGAATTCAAAATGCTATTATGGAACTGATGAACCATGTGGAATTCTGACCTCCTTTATGAGAAAAAGAAATTCTGTCATCTCTTGATTCCATTTGCCCTACAGTGATTAAGTGCTGAATGGGAAAAAATTCAAGCATTGTTCTTCCTTTTTTATCCCCAAATATCTAAAGTGGCTGCATCTCAGTAATAATGCACCTGACTGTGTGATTATTTTTTTACAGGGAAACAGTAATCCTCACCTTTATAAACATGTAATATCATAATTTATCAGAATTAACCAAAAAGAGCTGCTGTATTGTATGTGTGCTCATTGTTATATAGAGCAGATGCTGAGGAAATGAAAGGAACATTCCAGTGACCCCTGAAATAACAGTCTTTATACTTCACTGACTTTGGGTTGTCAATGTGCTATTCTCCACCTTGACTATTTTAAAGAATAGTTTTGTACAACTCTGTGATATCAGCATTTATTTCAACAAACATTGATTGAGTGCCCTTGTGCTAGAAGCTGGGGATAGAAAAGATGAATAAAACAAAATCCTTGTGTTTGAGAAATTTATAATTTAGTGGGGAAGCCAGGCAGGTAAATGGAATTTAAATATAAAATGACAGGTGTTATAATAAAGGTAGGCACATGGTGCTGTATTATAGAGCAAGGTACCTAACCAGCCTAGGAGCTGGGAGTGGGCAGTAGATCATGAAGAATGTGCCACCTACAATATCCTGAAGAATGGTTAGGATGAGGGGGGCCAGGTAAAGGCAAAAAGATCTAGGACTGGGCTGAATAAAGGAATGGCATTTGAAGTGCTGACTGTGTGATATTTGGTGTTATTCCAGGCAATTGTATTGTTAAGAATGCAAAGATTGGGTGTTGGAATAGTGGGAAGGAGACTTGGGATCCAACCTTGGAGGGTTTTGTCTGGCCTTCTAAGGATTTTGTACTTATTCTCTAGGCAAAGAGCAGTCATTCAAGAGTTTTAAATTAAAAAACTACTGATGTTAGTTTGCATTTTTGAAAGATTGGAGGGTTTTAAAAAGTTTATTGTTTGTAATTCTTGAATTTGTCCCATTTCTCTAATAAGATTGTTAGCTTCTTGAGGAAATATATCTTTCTAATGTATATTGCTTCACACATATGATTCAGTAAACATTTGCTTTGGTTTTATTTAACTTAGTATTGATTTATATGTAACAAAAATGGCCTAGTCACTTGCAGTAAAATTTTCATCAGCAAAGGTCCAGTACTATAAAATATTCTGGAGCCTATTGTAAAAAGAATTAATGTTTAAAAACTATCAATAATCCATATAAAGAAATTGTTGCCTTATATTATTGATTGAAAAATAGCAAATTAGTGTTTGTCTTACATATGAAGTAGATTTTAAGTAGGAAAATAACTGGTTTACGATGAACGCTATATACACACAGGGGTGGGCAAAAGTAGGTTTACAGTTCATATAGAAAATCATACAAGAATAAACTCAGTGTTTCATGTACTCAAACTGTAAACTTTTGTCCACCCTGGTAGAGTATGTATGTATAAGTATTAATATATACTTGTAAGTGTATATACAAGTATCTATTTGTAAGATATAAGTAGACTTTTATTTATTTTTATTTTTTTAACATTTTATTTATTTATTTTTAGAGAGAGGGGAAGGGAAGGAGAAAGAGGGAGAAACAATAGAAACAATAGAAACAACCCATACAAACAATATATAGTAAATACTATTTGAATTTCAATTATTGTAATGAAAAGATTCAGTGGTCAAACTAAACTTCTCTCTACCACATTCATGGAATCTTAAGGCTGAAAGGATTTGTAAAGGTCACCCAGGATAACCAACCATATGATAGTTGAATTCCCCCTTTGTAAATTTCCACTAAGTTGCCTCTCACATGCCTCCTACTGGGGACCTGGCCCACAACCTAGGCATGTACCCAGTCTGGGAATCAAACCAGCAACTCTTGGGTTCTCAGGCCTGTGTTCAGTCCACTGAGTTACATCAGCCAGGGCTAGACTTTTATATTAGCATTAATGAAATGATTTTTATGCAATATTTTTATCTTAAATTTAGTTTTTGATGATGAAGAAGAAAGTAAATTGACGTACACAGAGATTCATCAGGAATACAAAGAACTAGTGAGTATTTTTTCACTGATTTTTAAAGGTAATTAGAATAATGGTAATTTCAGCTCTTCTAAATTACAACATGGATTTGTCCACTAAAATTCTTTAATTTAAAAAAATTCACTCTACCCTAACAGTACTACCAGTTGCATCAGGCTCCAGGGTTATCTCAGCATCTCATCCTTATGACTTCTTATCTCTTATACTCTAGCATCTAAGGAATGGATTTGGGACAACTGTATTAAAGGATCTTGCATCTAGTCTTTAAATTTTATTCTTCTTTTGTTGATGCATCCAGGGAAGTGTTAATTATCAATTTAGTCAGGGTCATCTTGTGATTTTTAAAAAATCACTCTGGGTAGCAGAAGAGTTGTACCATATCAAACTTTATAATCCTGACTTCAGTTATTTCTAACAAAGGAAATAAAATTTCATTTCATTCTCTGCAAAAATTTTAGCTTTTTGTTGTTTGCTTTTTTAATGAAAGACATTATCACTGCCACATAATATAATCTTATGTAGATTAATAATTACAAACAAGTGTTTGATTATACTTTTCTAAACTCACCTTAACATGAAAACTGTCATTTTGAAATTTTCTATGTAAAGTACAAAAGTTAAACTTTCTCTTTTTAGGTTGAAAAGCTCTTAGAAAGTTACCTCAATGAAATTGGAATTAATGAAGATCAATTTCAAGAAGCATGCACTTCCTCTCTGGCAAAGACCCACACATCACAGGTTTCTGCTTCCATGTTATTCCATCACATATGTTGATAGTTTTGACAAAAATGTCCACAGTTTCACTTAAATTTGCTATATTTGGTTGTTAAAGTATAATATTCTTGACATTGTACTAATTCATCATATTCAAGTTCTTTTTTATAACTACCTTGAAAAATGATAATTTGAGATATTAATGAACTGATACAATTCAAAAAGAACTTTCTGAACTCAGAACTATAGTAGATGATAGGGTTTATCCAAACCACTGTTTTATTTATATAGATCTCTGAGAATTTTGTAGGTGTCCCTTTTTCAATCTTAGCAAATCCACAGTACACAGCTCCCAAGGCTTCCTTCTCTTGGAACTACTTGTATTGTCTTATTAGTTCTGCCGTGCTGGGCTGAAGTAGATAAGAAATTGGTACTATTTTACTTCCATTTAGAGATGGGAAAAGTAATGCACAAATACATTAAGCAACTAATGCAAAGTCAATGGCTAAGTAAGTAGTAGAACCAGGATACCAGCCCAGGCCCCCCACCTGAGAGCCCCTTGCTCAGGCCGAGGATAAGGCTATGTTACTAATACCAAACAGCCTTCTTCTCAAAGAGATGTGTTAGCTTTCCAGCATCTACCAAATAAACTATAATTCCTTAGTGAGATGATAATGAGGACTGTATGTGACCAGAAATTACATTTTTAGCCTTCTTCGCCTGCTATTGTTTTCCAACACAGTATGTACTACAGTCATTCCAGGCCATTTGCCCTTAAAAGCCTTTATGCACCTAGCTTTGCTTATGCTATTCCTTTACTCTGGAGTGTTTGCCCCCTACCTCCCCACCTTATTCCCAACCCAGAAAAATCCTCCTCCTCATCAGGGCTTGGCTTGAATGTTACTTGTTAAATCAGCTTTCCTGATCCCTCTAGTCTGACTAGAGCTTACTCTGCCTCAGTGGGCACTTACATTTTTGGTACTCTACTTGATTTGGAGTTTCCCACAAGTCTGTTTGCCTTACTAGATTGTAAATCCTTTGAGCTGTTTTAGTGTCTTTGCATTCTCAGCATCTACCACAGCGATGAGAACTTAGATCCTAGTAGGTAGTTCTTCATTATTGTCAGGTTACATTATTTTTTTATTGTGGCTCTTCTAAGAGCTTGCTTTGACTATTATTTAATCCAGCACTTCCTGCTTTAGTTCTCTTTCCACAACTTTTGCTCATTGATCACCTATAATTCTAGAAACAGAAAATCTTTAATATAGCATGACATTTAAAGAAATATTAAATGTTATTGCTATGCCCACACTAATATATACAAACAGGATTTTATTAGTTAATAATCCTATAAAATAAAAGTTATTTTACAATTCACCAATGGTTTTTGTTTAATATGCACCATAGTTTTAGTTTAAGACATTTGCATTTGTTTTTATTTTTCTTGTTTTTCAGGAATATTTTCTGCTTTGGTTAATATTTGTCAACCTCTTAATTAAGCTATTGTGAATGAGTCTGATTACTTTGTGAATAAAGATCTTCCTAGTAATATTAGACACATCCATCTTTTGATTTTGTTATCAGAGTAACTTTAAATTATTTGTGAATGAAGATGTCCGGAATTTTAAAATTTTGTTTTCAGATCGAGAATAACACATCTTTCTCTTTTGCTGTATTATATGACACCTTTTGATTTTGGTTTATTTGGAATTGATTGGTACAAGGAGATAAGCCTTTTGACACAAACAGAGCTGATGTGAATCACTGATCTTTCGTTTATTAGCTGTAAGACCACAGACAAAAGTTGTTTTACAATTTTCCTTTCTTACCCATTCTGATTTTAAATTTCCATATCCATAAAACAGGGATAGTATCTACTTTGAAAAATTTTTGTGAAATTTAAGAGATAATGTTCATAAAGCATCTAGCATAATACCTGACATATATAAGGTCATCTATAAATGGAAGTAACTCTCTTAATTATCAGTAGCTATTTTGGTGGTTGATTAGCACTGTGTTAATCAGGCCAGGGTCATGGGTTCAATCCCCATGTGGACTAGTTAGCTTTATTCTCTTTTGGAGCAGCCTCTAGCACCAGATACTGAATAGCAACATGATAGAATCAGCCAAGGCCGGCACCATTACCAGAAAAACAGCTCAGAGAATGTTAGTTACTGCTTTGCAGCAATTGCATCATTTTTATACCTAAGATCAGAATGCTTCCATTATGCCCATATGGGGTGCCTAAGAAGGAATTCAAGAAACCAATTCCTTACCCTAGATAATTTAGGAAGTAATTTTTATTTCATTTTGATTTGCCTGATTTGATTTTGATTTTAAACCAGTTGCCAGCCCCCATTATATTGTATTGCTAAAGCAACTGGAAAGATTCTTTTCATGTGGTTGGTCATCATTAGACCTAAAGCACTGGTCCTGGACATTCTTAGTGTATTAAAGTCAGCAGGAATAATAGGGAGTCTAATGATGTTAACGAGCCCTGACCGGGTATTCAGTTGGTTAGAGCATTGTGCCGATACAGCAAGGTTGTGGGTTTGATCCCCATTCAGGGCACATGCAAGAGTCAACCAATGAATGCATAAATAAGTGGAACAACAAGTTGATGTTTACCTCTCTCCAGTCCTTTCTCTAAAATCAATAAATAAAAATTTAAAAACATGACCTTAATGAAATGAAGAACTCTAGTTTGAAAAAAAAAGGAAAAAAAAAGACTTTGGGCCCTGGCTCGTGTCACTCAGTGGATTGAGCGCTGGACTGCAAACCAAAGGGTCACTGGTTTGATTCCCCATCAGGGCACATGCCTGGGTTGTGGGTTGGGTCCCCAGTAACGGGTGAGTGAGAGGCAACCACACATTGATGTTTCCTTCCCTCTCTTTTTCCTTCCCTTCACCTCTGTGTAAAAATAAATAAATAATCTTCAAGAAATTAAGAAAAAAGACTTTGGAAGAGCATGTTTTTATTATACAAGTCTGTCCAGAAAGTATCCATCCAGAATCAGCTTCTAGTTCTCGCACTGCCAGTTTCTGATCTTTCTTGATTGCAGCCTGTACACGTTCAACATTCTCAGGCGTTCTGCTTAT
>PVKM010032497.1:0-16372 GCA_004027735.1 Carollia perspicillata
GAAGAAAGAAACAACCAAACAGAAAAGAAGGAAGAAACAAGAATTCAAAAAAATGAGGAGAGGCTGAGGAACCTCCAGGACATCTTTAAACGTTCCAACATCCAAATTATAGGGGTGCCAGAAGGGGAAGAGGAAGAGCAACAAGTGGAAAACTTATTCGAACAAATAATAAAGGAGAACTTCCCCAATCTGGCAAAGGAAATTGACTTCCAGGAAGTCCAGGAAGCTCAGAGAGTCCCAAAGAAGGTGCACCCAAGGAGGAACACACCAAGGCACATCATCATTACATTAGCCAAGATTAAAATGAAGGAGAAAATCCTAGAAGCAGCACGAGATAAAGAGACAGTAACCTACAAAGGAGTTCCCATCAGATTGTCAGCTGATTTCTCAAAAGAGGCCTTGCAGGCCAGAAGGGGCTGGAAAGAAGTATTCCAAGTCATGAAAGGCAAGGACCTACATCCAAGACTGCTCTATCCAGCAAAACTTTCATTTAGAAAAGGGCAGATAAAGTGGTTCTCAGATAAGGTCAAGTTCAAGGAGCTCATCATCACCAAGCCCTTATATGAAATGTTAAAGGGACTTATCTAAGAAAAAGAAGATAAAAAACAGGTATAGTAAAAGGACAGCAAACTCACAGTTATTAACATCCACACCTAAAACAGAAACAGAAACAAACTAAGCAAACAACCAAAACAGGAACAGAAGCACAGAAATGGAGATCACATGGAGGGTTAGCAACAGGGGAGTGGGAGGGAAAGAGAGAGGGAAAAAGGTACAGAGAATAAGTAGCATAGACAGTGGGGAAAAAAATAGACAGGGGGAGGGCAAGAATGGTATGGGAAATGTAGAAGCTAAAGAACCAATGACACGGGGACATGAACTAAACGGGGGGAATGTGGGTGGGAGAGGGTGTGCAAGGTGGAGGGGAATGAAGGGGGAAATGGGACAACTGTAACAGTATAATCAAAAAATGCATAAGATATCACCTTACACCTGTTTGAACGGCTAAGTATCAAAAAACAAGAAATAGTAAGTGCTGGCGAGGTTGTGGAGAAAAGGGAACCCTGTGCACTGTTGCTGGGAATGTAAACTGGTGCAGCCACTGTGGAAAACAGTATGGAGGTTTCAAAAATGAAATATTGAATTACCATATGTTCCAGCAATTCCACTTCTGGGTATTTATCTGAAGAAAACAAAACACTAGCTCAAAAAAAAAAATACAAGCACCCCATGCTTACTGCAGCATGGTTTACAACAGCCAAGAAATCGAAGCAACCTCAATGTCTATCAATAAATTAACACAGAAAATGTGAGATACACACACGCACACTGGAGTATTATTCAGCCACACAAAAGAAAATCTTGACATTTGAGAGAACACTGATGGACATTAAGAGCATTATGCTAAGTAAAATAAGCCTGACAGAGAAAGATAAAGTAACACATAATCTCACATGTTGTGGAATCTAAAACAAAAGAAACTCTGAACTCACAGACACAGAAAACAGACTGGTGGTTGCCAGAGGCAGGGATAGAAGGCACATGAAATGGGTCAAAGGGGTTAAAGGTACAAACTTCTTGTTATAAAATAAGTCACAAGGAGGTATGTACAGCACAGTGATTATAGTTAGTAACACTGTCGTGTACAGTGTAAAGTTGCTAAGAGAGTGGATCTTGAAAGTTCTCATCACAAGGAGAGAAAACTTCATAACCATGTATGCCAATGAATGCTAACTCCCCTCACTGCAGTGATGACGTCACAACAGATGGTCCTCAACTTACGATGGTTTGACTTACGATTTTTCAACTTTACAATGGTGTAGAAGCAATACACATAATAAATTACATGATATTTCAACACTTTATTATAAAATAGGCTTTGTGTTAGCTGACTTTATCCAACTGAAGACTAATGTAAGTGTTCTGAGCATGTTTAAGGCAGGCTAGGCTAAGCTATGATGTATTAAATGCATTTTCGACTTTTGATGTTTTCAACTTACGACAGGTTTATCAGGATGTAACCCCATGAAAAATCAAGTAGCTTCTATGTATACAAATACTGAATCACTATGCTGTATACCTGAAACTAATATAATGTTATATTTGTGCTCTGTAATAGTCTAAGATGGCAAGTACAATAAAATTATTCATGAACACTTAAATTTAGTTATTTTTACTGAATTGTTAGAAATAATAAAAATAAATAGGATGACCAAAAAAGATAACTGATGTTTTCTGTTACCTGACTTTTCCCCAGCAATTTTTAAATTGCACATATTAACTTTAACAGTTTGAAAGATTTGTATTTTTACTCATACATAATGATATCATCTGTGAATGACTGTTTTACTTCCTTTTTCCAATTTTATAGATTTTGTTTCTTTTTTTTTGGTTTATTACACTAGCTAGTACTTCCAATAAAATGTTGAACTAAAAGGTGATAGTGAACATACTTGCTTTGTTCCTGAACTTGGCAGGGTAGGGGGAGACAATGCATATTTAAGCGGTAAGTATGATGTTTGTAGATACAAGTATCTCTTCTATTCCTATTTGAATAGGAGCTTTTATCATGAAAGAGTGTTACATTTTATTAAATTGTTTTTCTGTGTCTATTAAGATGATCACAATACTTCTTCTTTGTTCTACTAGGGTGTTGAATTACAATGATCAATTTTGAATGTGAAGTCACCTTATAATACTAGGCTAAACCCTACATGCTCATGATATATCACCATCTTCATTTATCCCTAGGTTCAGTTTACTAATATTTAAGATTTTTACATCTAAGTTTGTGATGTAATTCTCTTTCCTGATAATAATTGTATCAGGTTCTAACCTCATAAAATAAGTGTGGATTATTTTTCTTTTCTATTACCTGGGAGAGTTTGTGTTAACAGTTGTATTGCTTCCTCCTTACATATTTAGAAGAATTTATCAGGGAAGCCAAATGCACCAGGCATTTTCTGTACAGAAAGTTTTAACTTAAGGATTCCATTTCTTAACAGATACAGGACTATTCAGACTTTCCAATTCTTGTATTTGTTAAGATGTTCTTAGAGGAATTTATTCATTTCATCACTTCATCCAAACTGCATAATTAATTAGCATAGTTGTTTTTATAATATCCTTTTGTTTTAATATTTGTAATATATATAGTGATATCTTTTTTTTCATTCAAAATATTGTTCATTTGTGTTTACCTACCTACCTACCCACACACCTACCTACCTATCTCTGAGGAATTTGGGAAGAATCAGACTAAGGCTTTATTAGTTTTATCAATCTTTAAAAATAATCAACTCTTAGCATTTTAAAATTTTGTCTATTGTATATTTTCTGTTTCATTGATTTCTGCTCATATCTTGGTGATGATAATGCCTGCTGTTAAATCTATCCACAGAGTTCATAATTCAGTTATGTTTTTTAGTTCTAAACTTACCATTTTTTTAGTGCTTTTCAGTTTTCTGGTACAATTCTGAAGCTTTCCTTTTATTCCTGAGCATATACAACATGGTAATTTTAAAGGCTGTATCAGGTAATTCCACTACCTAGATCTCCTTATGGAAAGGTCTGTATGTTGGTTGTTATTTCCTCTTGATTTTTGACGTTATCTTATTTTGTCATGTGGCTGGGTATTATTGTTATTCACAGAACAGTTTTAGGTTTACAGAAAAATTTAACATGAAGTAGAAAGGCCACATATATTCTCTCCCTTAACTCAGTTTCCCCATTAGCATCTTACACTGGTGTGGTCCAGTTGTTAAAACTGATGAACCAACATTGATACATTATTATTAATTAACATACACAGTTTACATTATGTTTCATTCTGGGCTGTGTAGTTTGGTGGGTTTTGTCGCATGTGCAATGTCCTGGACCCACTGTTGTGGTATCACACAGAACAATTTCACTCCCCTAAAAATTCCCATTCATCCCTGGCCTCTACATGCCACTATCCCCGGTAACTACAAATTCTTTTTTTCTGTCTCCATAGTTTTGGCTCTTCCAAAATGTCCTATCGTTGAAATCGCACAGAATGTAGTCTTTTTAGACTGGCTTTTTTCACTTAGAAATATACATTCAAGGTTCCTCCATACTTTTGAACGAGTTGCTTGACAGCTCATTTCTTTTTATCACAGAATAATATTCCATTATTTGATATAACACAGATTTTTTTTATCCCTTTACCTATTGAAAGATATCTTGATTGATTCTAAGTTTTGGCAACGATGAATAAAGCTGCTATAAACATTTGTGTGCAGGTTTTTGATGTGAACGTAGGTTTTCAACTCATTTCAATACCTAGGCGCAGGCCTGCTGGATTGAATAGTAAGACCATGTTTAGTTTTGGGAGAATTGCCAAAGCGTCTTCCAAAGTGGCTGTACCATTTTGCAACCCCACCAGCAATGAATGAGAGCTCCTGTTGTTCAAACACTTGCCAGTATTTGGTACTGTCGGTGTTTTGGATTTTGGTCTGTATATTTTTTATTTAGAGCTGCATATTACATATAAAAAACTGGGAAAGTAACTTAAAGCCTACAGTGTTATTTTCCCTTAAGGTAGATTTACATCTGTCTTTCGAGCAGCTAGGAACACTGGCCATATGGATAAATAATCTAGTCATAAGGAGCGAGATGACCTGAAGCTGTGCGTCAGTACATGAAAGGCCAGGCATTCCCTTTCTGAGTCCCAGCCAAAGCACAGCTGAGAGGGAACCCGGGTCCCCCTCTCTGGCAGATTCTGAACTTCAGGTTTCGTTCCTCAAGCCTGGGAGGTCCTCAGAAGTTTCGCTTCACTTCTTAGTCGTCGCTTCTAAGAGAATCAGCAGCGTGCACCAAGGAAAAAGCAACCCCAAACGCCCTGTGCACCTCTTTAGGTTCCCCACACCTCCAAGACAGCTGATCCTTCTCCACCCTTCCTGTAGACACTTTTAGAAGTATTTATATCCAAGTCTTCCCATGCTCATGTGGAGAACGGATCCACACATTCCCTAAAGTCTGTGAGGGTATCTTGTAATTCCATTAGCAAAAGCATGCACTCTTTTTAGTTATTTTACCTCAATTAATAGAAGACATTTTGAAGATGGCGATGCTTAATGCTTCATTATTACATGAGTATATAAACCTGCAATCTTAAAGTCTAGTTATATTTCTCCATTTGTATTGCTCATTTAAACTATAATATAATACAATTTTTTTACTTCCATTATCAACAAATCTTAATTGAACACATACACACACATATGCAGAGAAAGAGGTAATATAAAATATAGGGATTTCTGAAGGGAATCCCAGTCTATATGTACAAAAGCAGGAAAGCATGCTTTCTAGAGAGGACAGAAAATGATTAAGGGGAATCTAATTCTATTGAGACATGGATTTATCTGAAGGTTTTCCAGCAGGGAAATGATGTGTAAAAAGCATTGTTTGAGAAGATTCATATGGCATCAGTGTGTAGGATAGATTCTGAAGTTTGTCTCTTAAGAGGTACACCTGGAAATAGGCTTCCTGAAGACTGGGCTCCCGGCAATGTTCTCCTCATGCCCATCACTGTAGAAACCACCATTTACTGAGCACTTACTATGTGCCAGGAACTGAACTAGAATGCAGTAAGAACATTGGTTAGTTGGGTGGTTGACTAAAAGACCTGATAAATGTCTTAGATTCCTTCTCTATAATCATTTCTTTACAGACACCCTCATTACCTTGACCCAAGTCTCCCTCTTCTTCAAACTCACCTGGAAAAACTCTGACCTTGTTAAACACAACTCTCTACTGACCATTCCTGGCCCTAAACAACTGAACAGTTGACAAACACACAACTATGCTGACCGGTCCACCTTATGTCAACCACCACCAACTTCAAACGGACCCTCATGCTACCTGGCAACCCCACTAATTTTCCCTAAGCCAATCACTCTCCCTAACTCACACTATTTATTCTCTTATAACTTCTTTTCTTTCCTCTAATCTCTACCATCTCCATCCTTCACAGTCTGAGCTGATGACCCTGATTCTTTTTACACCGAGAAAACGGCAGTCAGCAGAGAATCTCTACACATTCTGACTACTTCTGTCAATTTACCATAAATTTATAATGATATATTTTGTCTTTTTTCCAGTTATCATAGATACACTATGTCCCTATCCCTCCCACCTCTGAATTGAATCTAAGGCCTTTCTGCCTATTACAGGATATCGTTCCTGCAAATCAGTTTTCCCCTGGCTACTGGTCATCCTGTAATCCCCTCCCTCTTATTCCTTCCACATACCAACAGCTCACCTTCTCTTGTACTTGCTCACACTCCATCTGTCTGGAACTGTCTTCCCTTCCATGTAAAACACGGCATCTTCCTTCCTCTCTTTTAGGTCTCCGCTCAAATGTTACCTTATCAGAGAAACCTTCCTGACCGCATACATGAAACAGCATTCTCTCCTATCCCTCTTTTTTCCTCTCAGCACATATCTCTCCACCTGTTATGTGTTTGTTTCTTTACTCTATGTCTCCCACCCACTACAACGTAAACTCCCCAGTACTGGGGTCTTTGTTTCTGTATTCCTGTGAATAAAAGTTACCTGGTACCTAGTAGGTACTCAATTGTTGAATAAATTTGCTAACTAAATACAGAGAAACCTTGCCAGGATGTTAGCAATAGAAATAAGAAGAAATGGGGTGGGAGGAAATGTGAGAGACATCATAAAGGAAGAATTCACATGCTCCAGTGACTGTGTGAGATTGAATAGTGTCTCCCAAACATTCCTGTCCACTCAGAACCTCAGACTGTAACTATGATATACCAAATGTATTTGATCTTTGTCCTGGGTTTCTGGTAAAGAGCTGCTAAAACCCTCGGAATAATTTCCAGCATGAGAGGAGTGTCTTTTGTTCCTGATAACAAGACCTTTTCCATCACACCCGAGTTTAGGCTACAGAGGTGACTTGGGGTGGGGCCCCTAGAGAGCCTTGAGATGGGTCTGGTCACAAGACAGACCAAGGGTCAGAGGGTGAGAACTTTCAGCTCTACCCCCTGCCTCCAACCTCTACTTCTGGGAGGATAGAGATTAATCTCCTTAAAAACCCTTGAACAAGGAGACCCAGAAAGCTTCCAAGTTGGTGAACACACTGATTTGCTATGAAGGCATGAAAGCCCCATGCCTCCCCTCTTACATAGCTTACCCTATGCTTGCTTCTCTTCTACTTGGTGTTCCTTAGTTGTATCCCTTAAAATAAACTGGTAAATATAAGTAAAACATTGTTGTAAGTTCTGTGAGATATTCTATCAAATTATCAAGCCTAAGGAGAGAGTCGTGTGAATTCCTAACTTATAATAGCCAGTTGGTCAGAAGTACTGGTGGCTTAGGAACTGGCATGTGACCTGAGGGAAGTCTGTGAGACCGAACCCTTTAACTTGTGGAATCTGACGTAGTGTCAGAATTTAAATGAATTGCTGGACACCCAGGTGGTGTCCAGAGTACTAGAAAATTGGTTGGTGGTGCTGGAAAATTCTCTAAAGTGACTTTACTTGAGAAAACGGTCTTTACCGATATAATCAAGTTAAGATGAGGTTAAACTGGATTAGGACAGACCCTAAATGCAATATGATGGTGTCCTTATAAAAAGAAATTTGGACACAGGCACACAGGGAGAACACCTTGTAAAGGTGGATGCAGGGAGTAAAGTGATGTATCTAAAAGCCAAGAAACGCCAAGGACTGCTGACAGCCATCAGAGCTGGGAGGGAGGCACGGAGCAGATCTTCCTTTGGAGGAAGCACAGCCCTACTTGCACTTTGAGATTTTGGACTTCCAACCTCCAGAACAGTAATAAAATAAATTTCCATTGTTTTAAGCAACTTATTAAAAAAAAGACCACACAGGTTTTAGTAATTTGTCATAGCAGCCCTAGGAAGCTAATACAGCTATTCACTAGATTTGGGGGAAGAGAGCCTTCGGGAGGAACCAAACATCTGAAGCCCAAGTGATTGAGAGAATGATGTTCTACTGGAAGAAATGCAAGTGCAGAAGGCCAAGTGGCTGTAAGGACTGACTTTCATTTTGACTTCAACTGTCAAATACAATCACAAGACAGTCAAATGAATGCCTTAGTGTTCCAAACATCCCAACACAAAGGAGTAATAGAAAAAGCAAGAGAATACTGATACAAGAATCAGAGCTGGGATTCCCCTTTTATCACCTTCTAACCAAATCCAATGAACACTTATTTATTTATTTATTTTTAGAGAGAGGGAAAGGGAGGGAGAGAGAGGGAGAGGCACATTGATGTGTGAGAGAAATGATATCAGTTGCCTCTCACATGTGCCCTGACTGGGGACCACATCCACAACCCGGGCATGTGCCCTTGACCAGAAACTGAACTGGTGCTGATCTTTTGCTTTGCAAGATGATGCCCAACCAGCTGAGCCACACTGGTCATGACTCAAGAACTCTTACATAATCATGCTTAATTTAGACCACATATCTCTGAGCCCTTCCTTCTCCTGTGGCTTCTACCACATCGCACTATAGCTTCTACCTCTATGACCATTCTCTAGTAAATCAAGCCCCTCTTTTAAGCCAGCTTAGTTCTTAGTCCTCTTATAAATCTGCCGTCATCTCCAAACTCTCAAGTGTCTATACATCTCTAATCTCAATGACTCATCTCCAAGCTTTACATCCCACAATTTCTTGTTATCTATACAATATCTTCACTTAAGAGTCCAGGACATATCTACATAGACACACAGCCATTGTCTCATATCTGACATGTTTTTATTCAAATGTATCTTCACTTTTCTGACACATGTTCTTAATTCCATTATATAACTCTAACTGTACCCTCTTGTGGATAAAATTCTTTCTTTCTTTTTATTTAGCACAATTGGTTGTAATTTTTTTTCTTCAGAATACTTCTGGAAGTTACCCTTCATCTTCATTCCTATACCCCAAGTCCAAATTCCAGACTTCTTACCTTATTTTAAATACACTACAATAGCTTCCTAACTGGCCTCCCTGTCTTCAAGCTTTCTCCTCTCTGGCGCACTAGTGCTAAAACATGTGAGCACCTGGGAGTGATTAATAATATTCTTTAGGTATTGCACATTATTTTATTTCTCCAATTAGATTATATGATCGTCGAGGGCAGAAATTAATTACCGCTTTTATTTTTCCCTCAGCATAAATACCAGGCCGCACAATATAGTCAACAGGTATTTTACAACTTCAAGACTATGATTCATTAAGAAAAATTTCATAACAGTTTCTAACCAAGAATTATTTCGGAAATATATCTTTGAGTAAAAATAACAAGCTGTCACTTTAAGTGACTCAAAAGGAAAAGCACAACTCACTGTGCTCATACCAGATCTGCCCTCGTATCCACACTTCAACAGTGTGTGGAGAAACTGCGGAGAGGTCATCACGCACGGAAGAGTGTCCCAACTCCAGAAACCTGGTCAAACTTTTCCAAACACGTCAACACGGCAAATACCATTACCCAAAGACTCTGTCAAAAAACACTTACCAGAAATGATCGAAGCTTTGTACTTACAAGGTTGAAGTCATAAAAAACAGTGAGGCACCTTATCTAGCCCGGGCGAAAAAATAAAGCTGCTATCCCCTAGTTGTAAGAATCTCTCATAGGAAAGCAGCTCTAAATAATTATGCTTTCGACCCTAGAGTTAAAATTTGGTGACTTGTTTCAGTCTTCCTGCATAAAATAGTTACAATTTTTGTCCTTTCAAGAACCTAAATTGTCTGTTGCACTCTTATGAATTAATTTAATACTATAGCCAAAATTTCCATATCTTTAACTTGAGTGGGGAAAGAGAGTTTGAGGTAAAGAAATTATTTTCATAGTGATTATTCTGCCACAAGAAATAACACTCATGTGTACTATGCCAACAATAAAGAGAAAAACAGAAAGTATTTGCAGTCAAAGAAAGTGGAAAAATGAAAGAGTAATAGTGCTCCCCAAAAAAAGCACAGCACGATTATTCACTTAGTTGAGCCTAACAATTTCTATGGCTTCAAACCATAATCCACACATCACACTTTAAAAAGTGAAATGAATATTTACTATGCTCATACCCCTCATTTGGCAGATATTTCAGTAGGAAAATAAGTCATCCTAGATCACAATATTAATGAAAGGTTATTTTGCAGGCTTCTTAAAATGCCATCTCCTCCTCTCTTTCTGATAATACCTGCAATTAATTGATAATCTCTCTCACCACTGGATGTCACCTGTGCTCCAACAGAAGCCAACCCTAACCTCAATAATTAGAATCTGATATTTAAGATACTTATCTCTAAAACCTCAACACAAAAATTGCTCTGTGAAAGATCAAATCAGCTGTTATAATTTCCAGTGATCTCCAGCTCACATCTGGCTTTCACGGCTTCTAGGCTTCAAATAGTAAAAGAAAGCGTAAATAGAATTTCTAAGATCATGCCAAGCCATAAGAAAATTCACTGATATCCCAATAATACCCATACAAAGCTCAGTACTTCCCTGGCCTGAAAGAAAGAAAAGTGACATACACAGGGAAAAACAACAATACAAGCATTTATATTTGATTATAAAACACTGGAATTCCCATTTGTAAATGCCATTTTCTAATCTCAATGCTATACTACTTTTAGCATTCCATAATGCTAAAATGTCACGTTTAAATATCAAATTAAACATCAGTAAAATCTCAGTTTTAATTATGCACTTTATTCTCCTCCAGCAGTTAATTCTGTTCTACTCTGCAGAAATCACTCCATGAGAACCACTTGCCTTTTTCTGCGCGGTTGCGGCTCGCTGCAGTTTCTCTTTGGCCTGATTATACTTTTCTTCTCTGTCTGTAATGCGTTCGTGAAGCTTATGCTTTTCTTCCAACCACTGTATCTGTTTCTCTTCCAATGTCCTGTCGGAAAAATGGATGTATAACATGGATGTTAACTCTTAGGATTAAACAAATATTGTCACAAGTATAATCAAACTTACTACCTATAAGGCATTCAGAAAAATAATACAGATATTTGAAGTAAGAAATGTACTGGTTTACTCAAAGAAAAAAGAAGTCTAAGGGTTTTCAGAATACTGTGGTCAGGGAGAATTTTAAAGGGCTGTCTTCCCTAAATGTTTTCTTCTTCTTCTTTTTTTTTTTAAAGAATTCAAAAGTCTGTAAAGCTGATTCTCTAGAAATAGAAAGTACATTACCTCAGACTCACTATATATTGTCAAAGGGTATTAGTAAGTAGCTCCTAAAACACGTTCAACATGGAATCATTATTGACATAGTTATATAAAACATAGCAGAAAAAAAAGAAATAGTTGTACATTAAAAAAAAGCAAACTCTACTTTTCAACTTCTAGTTGTGCTTTTTCAGCTTGGCTTCTTAAATTTCGGCATTCCTGTTTTAACCTCTCCACCATTTCCTTCAGTATTTGGTTTGAATTCAGCAATTCATTCTCTGATTGTGTAAGTGAGGTCACTTGGATCTGCAAACTACTGATTTGCTTAAAAGAAAGAAGAGAAATGTTAAGGTCACTAAGAAAATTTAGTAGAATGTCGGAGAGGCAGAGGATGCTAAGCATCTTCCCTCACAAATGACCCACCCAACCCATGTTGTGCCTGTGAAGACACTCTGAAACGAAACAGTAAATAGCAGCATTCGGTTCATTAGCATAGGATCATCTCTTAATATAACCAGAAACAGTCAACAACCATATTCCTAAATCTGACACCGAGTCCTCTTCTCTTCTAAAAATAAGCAGGCTAGAAGAGGTACTGGGAGTGGGGAGAAGGTTTATTAGAGGAGAACAGAGAGATTTCCCTTTACCAGGGAGTATTTTGCCTATGAAAAGTAGTTACGGGCATTACTTGTTTTACTGTGTTTTGCTCTATTGTGCTTCACAGATATTGTACTTTTCTTCCAAATTCAAGGCAAGACCCCCCCCCCCCCAGCAAAAAATATTCTGACTCAGTTTACTGCACTATTTGCTTTATTGCAGTGGTCTGGAACAGAACCCTCAATATCTCCCATGTATGCCTGTAATTATCTGGTTACAAATTAACAGTATGGGAAGATTCACATCACTTTTAAATTACACCCAAATAATCTTCACTTGGAACACAGTAACACTTCCTCACAAGACCTCGTTTTTCTTTCACTATCTTTTAACTCAGAGCCATCCTCTGAGAGAAGGTTGGACGCAGAGGATCAAGAGCCTCAGGATTAAAGAACCAATTATGAGATGCAAGAGACAAAAGAAACCAGATTGCTGATGGTAGCAAAGCCAAGTAAGACAGGACTATATATCCAAAGAGCAACCGACAGCAGAGTAATGTAAAATGGTATGTCTCAGATTTCTATTTTAGAATGAATTTCTCCATGAAGAACTATTCAAGTCTTTCTTTTTAACTGGAGTTGTAAATACTAAATCTGCATCACAGCTAAATGAATAAGCAACCTCCAGGGAACTTACTATTTCTCCTCAATGACAGAAAGCCCAATGCCAATGACACTAGATAACTTCTCTCAGAGTATCAAACATGCCCTTCTAGTTGAGACTTGGAAACTCTAACTTCATATGCAAAGCAATGCCAGCTACCGTGTAAATACAAATCCTAAGAATGAAATCCTCAGTACATAATTTCAAAGGAAAAAAAATATTTTAAACAAAAAAGAATATAGAATTCAGTAAAGAACACTTTTCAGTGTTCTGCATATATAAATCTTTCCTGAATCCAAGTAACTTTAGTTAAAATATAAACTCCCTTCCAAAAGTACAACTTTCAGATTTCACAGGTATATGAGGAATAAATAGCTCACGGAATGAGAAATATGAAGTTATAAGTCAAGCACACAAGGAACTTAAAAACCAGATAATTTTTCAAATCAATTTTCTTCTTTTTTAAAAAGATTTTGTTTATTTATTTTCAGAGAGAGGGGACAGGCGGGAGAAAGAGAGAGAAACACCGATGTGCAAGAGAAACATAGGTTGGCTGCCTCTCGCACACCCCCAACCAGGGACCCGGTGCAATGGAGGCATGTGCCCTGACTGGGAATCAAACCGGTGACCTTTCAGTTCACAGGTTGGCGCCACACCAGCCAGGGCTCAATTTTCAAAATTCAGAATATCAAAATACTATCCTTTAAACTATAATTTAAAAAAATTCATCGTGGGCTACAATGTATAAACATCTTAAGAAAAAGAGCAGTTAACAAAAGAAGCTCACTAGAATTTAAAGAGATTTAAACAATTATCTTTACATATCAAGTTCATCAACACATTATCAATTGCAGTGATTAGATTTTTAGAATATCAATATATAAAATTCCAATAAAGATTCAGAATACAGATTTTAAAAAGCACTTAAAAAATACAGCTAAAAATCATACCTGTTTCAGTTCAGAATTTTCATTTTTCTCTTTTTCCGCATTTTCAGTATTCACAATTTGCTGTTGAAGTTTTAACCTGAAAATCATAACCCAACAAAAGACATTACTAAGGATCCACAGTCCATATAGTTCACTGAATTAGAGAACCATTTTACTGGGTCTCTGCACTAACACGAGGCACTGTGCTTTGAAAACTGGTAGATAAAATGATAAAGATTTTGACTTCAGGCAGCCAAATCGTGTTCACATATAACTAAAATTTAACATAAATTCCTGCTTCCCCTTGGAAAACTCTACCAACTATGGTCATAGAGAAGATGAGAAATCAGGTCTGTCTAGGAAGACAAGAGAAAACCTCCCGGAGATTAAAATCTGACGGATAGGAGTTTGATAAACATAGGGAACAGCCTGAGCAGAGGGTCTTTATGTGTTGCTAAGGCATCAGAAAGTAACCCACTTTCGGAGAAGAAACTTTACAACGACGTAGTATTTTACAGTTTACAAAATGCTTTTAGATGTCCTGCTACTTCACTTTCACTCTACCAGGTTAGGAAGCTCCAAATTGTATCATTAATGCCTACCATAACGTCATAATATAATAGGCTTTTAATTAAGGTGGGCCAATTTTCATTGTAGTAATTATCACAACAAACCTATAAACATAAGCAGTCATCTTTATTATTACAATTTTACAGATAAAACATTAACACTTAACAAACTTAGGCCAAACCACATGGTTACCAAGAGGCCAGATCAAAAAAGGACCTAGGACTTCCAGCCAAGATGGCATTGTAGGTAAAAATGGCACTTGGCTCCTCACATAAGCACATCAAAATTACAACTAAACTACCAAACAACCATCATTCGTAACCACCAGAAATCAAGCTAAATGGAAGTCCTATCAATGCGGAATTGAAGAAGAAACCACACTGAGACTGGTAGGAGGGGTGAAGATCCAGAACAGGCCAGTCCCACACCCCCGTGTGGGGAATAAAAATTGGGAAAGATATCTCAGGAGTTAGGGACCCCAGCCCCACACTAGGCCACCCAACACAGGGTTCCAGTGCCAGGAAGATAAATATCCATAACTTCTGGCTGTAAAAACCAGTAGGGATTGAGGCTGTAGAAGACAGAAACTTCTAGACTCCCTGGCAGTTCCTTTTAAAGGTCCCCCACACAGACTTATCCAGATTCACTCCCTCTGAGCTCCAGAGCACGGACAGCAGATTGAAAGACATCAGAGACATACAGAGAGAAAACGACTTGCCCTCCCCTCAAAGAGCCGGCAGGCAGGTGCCATATCTGAGACTCCAACATGGGTCACACTTTTTGCCCCAACTGGGTGATTCCCTGAGGCCCTGCGCCACCCAACTTGTGGGCCCACCCAAGCTGTTTCCAGTGGCTTTTCCATGTGAATGGCTTGTCTTGGCTCATGCTTCAGATTTTTCTAAGTTCTCTCAAACAAGCAGCATCTGGCTTCAGTGAGCCCTGTACCTCTTACTAAGTTGCCTCAGGCCCAGCACCAGCAGCAGCCGGCCTTGGTTCACAGCGTGGTCTTGAATGGGTACCTCCAAGACTAGAACAAGTAACAGCCATCTGCAGATTGTTTTGTAGCTTATGTGGTGTGACCCCGGACAGAACACAGGAGGTGGCTGACCTTGCATGTGCCAATAGCAATCAAGGAATCAAGGCTCAACTACAACAGGAAGGTGTACACAGCTCACACAGTGGGTGCATCTTGAGTACCCAGCTTGAGTAACAGGGGAGGCTGTGCCATTGGACCGTACAGGACACCCACTACATTAGGCCACTCTATCAAGCCAGAAGACACAGCAGCTCTACTTAATACATAGACACAAACACAGGAAGGGTGCCAAAATGAGGAGACAAACATACCCCAAATCAAAGAGCAGAGCAAAACTCCCAAAAAAGAACTAAACAAAATGGAGACAAGCAATCTACTAAATGCAGAGTTCAAAACACTATTTATAAGGATACTCAGTGAACTCAGTGAGAACCTCAACAGCATAAAAAAGATCCAGTCAGAAATGAAGAATATACTAATTGAAATAAAGAACAATTTACAGGGAATCAGCAGTACAGTGGATAAAGCTGAGAATCTAATCAGTGACTTGCAGTGACTTGAAATATAAGGGAGCAAAAAATAACCAAATGAACAGCAAGAAGAAAAAAGAATAGAAAAAATGAGAGAGTGTAAGGAGCCTCTGGAACAACTTCAAACAGACCAACATTCGCATCATGGCAGTACCAGGAGAAAAGAGAGAGCAAGAAACTGGAAGCCTATTTTAAAACAGAATGACAGGAGTTCTAGTCAAGAGAGAAGCAGAGGTAGACATACTCTGTCTCCTCACGCAACCATAGAAAGAATTACAACCAGATCTCAAAACAAATAAAGCCCAGAACCATGAGAAAATTAAGCTGTATGGAAGTCCTACAACCAAGAATTTAAAGAAGCCGCAATCATCCATACAGGTAGGAGTGGCAGAGTCACAGAGACAGACACAGAGGTGGTGTGGCGCAGACAGGCACTGGCAATGGCAGAACCAATGGTCCTGCCACTTAATCAATGTGGATTAACGTATGGTGGATAACAATTTTGAGAGGAACACCTTGGGGAGTATTGTTGGGGAGTACTGTTCTCAGCCCCAGGCCAGACGACACAGCCTAGGGTTCCAGCACTAGCCTCTGGCTGTAAAAACCAGTGGGAGTTGGGACAGCAGAAAAACTGCCAGATTTTTGCCATTTAAAGGGCCCACACAGACTTAGAATGTATGCAAACCCACCCGCTCTGGGTTTCACCACCAGAGCAGCAGCTGCAAGGGTGCCAGTTGCAAATAGAAAGTGGATAAAGTGACTGGAAACAGGGCGAGTGCCAGGCAAACCTCCAGAAGCCAGGAAGGGGCACTGTCCCCTCTCCAATCCTTCCCACCACACACAGCCACAAAACAGTGAAGCTGGTT
>PVKM010032498.1:0-16361 GCA_004027735.1 Carollia perspicillata
TAATGACAGAGACTAGAGTTACTGGACAGAGTAGAGGCAAATGTTTTAAATTATTACAAAGAATTGAATGTGGAGAAATAAGAAGAATTCCAGCACCAGGGAACACACCACCAAGTCTGCAATACTTTGGGCACCCTTTTTCTTTATTGGGAAGGTCTAGCCAAAGACATTCTGATTTCATGAATCAGCACGGCCTCATGGCTCTACCTCCAGCTTTCTCACAGCTGGTGTTTCCTGCTGCTGTCCACAGTGTCCACAGGCTCCGCTCACTGGGAAGCCTGGGGAATCGGGGCTGGGTGCTCACCAGGAACACTTCAGATGCCATGAGCTACTTGCTTCTTCCATTTGTGGCAAAGTCAACAGAGATGTTGTGATGTGAGAGGATGAGGGAGAAGAGAGTGGGATTTGATTAGGTCAGTATGGCTAGGAAATGAGAGTGGGCAGTGGAGTGATTGCCCTAAGTTTCCACTGTTTTACAGGCATTTTCATTTATTTCCTAGAAAATGCTGCTAATCTGATTGTGCACTGTTTGTAGCTGTCCTTATCCTGTTTTCTGATAAGAGTAGTGTTTATGCTTTTTCTTTCATTTCTGATCCAGATTTGGTTATCTTGCAAGTCTAAAAGTTTCTCTTTATAAATGAAAGTTATTGATGGAAACCCATAGTCACAATGAGATTTATAGTGTTATAACTGCGCAGATATTTCTTCTGCAGTTGTAACTCTTGCATCTGTAGAACATAGTGCAGATATACATGTCTACTCTCTAATAAAGCTGTCAATTTCTACCAATTTAATATACTTGGTATATCATTTGTATATTTCTGAGTCCTGCAGTGAAGGAATATAAAAAGTGGGAAATCTGTCAACCCGAAAAAATTTGACTTGGAAAGGTTATCTGAAGAGAGATTGGAAGGAAAATATTTTAAAGATATAACATATTTAAGATGTTATGTTAAAATATAAGAAAATATCTTTAGACATAAATATTTAAAAACATTTGTACATTGAGTAAAATGTAAACACAACACTATGAAGTTTGTTTTTACTAAAATTCATAATCTGAATTATCTTACATGAAAAGTTATTTTGTTGATTTGGTGTGTTAATAAATGTGATTGCTTAAAATGTTTTGCACCCAATTCCAAGAAGTATATTATACTAGTTATTCTGTTTATTCCTCTAGCTACATAAGGCCCAAGACTAGTAGATTAAGGAGAAAGAAATTCAGTTCTGACATAAACAAGAAGTGCAGAGAAGTAGCCAAAGCTGGCACAGTGGTTCACTGTTAACATCAGGCACCCGGGGTCTTTCTGTCCTTCTCCTCTGACTTCGTAGGTAAGTATGTCATGTTCTCCCATCATGCTGACACTTCATGGCATTAATAAGGTCCATGTTTCAAGTAAGACAAAAGAATGAGAGCAATTGATTGGAGAGGATTCTTTCAGGAGGGGTGGAAATTTATGCGTTTCTACCTACATCTCATTGTACTGGACTATTTGCATGGACACCCTTAATTTCTAGATAATCTATTTTTAAAATGTACCCATTGCCTTTCCAAATAAAATCATCATTCTCTTAAGGGGGAAACAGGTATAGGTAGACAACTAGCAATGTGTTCCAACACACGTGTTCTTGAAAAAGCTATCTTAGAACAGTAGAAAAATCTGTTATGTTAGTATGTAGAGAAATATTGTCATTCCTTAAGCCATTTCTATGGGCTAAGTCTTTTATGTATTGAATATTTCTATGAACTGTATAAATAAAAATAGTACACAAGAAGTTGTAATATTAAATCTTTCCAGCTCAATTAATGAACTCTTGAATGTCTTCAGTCATTCATGTATTTATTCATTCATACATCATTCATTCAAAAAATAAGAATAAATATTTTCCTTATTTTTATTAAGAAAATAAAATCAGCTATGTGCCAGGAGCTGTGTTAGACACTCTGCATACAGTGAGGAGAAAGAGTAAATGCCTTTTCCTACTATTATGACAAAAGTAATCTGATGAAGAGACACACCCCAAATAATCCCACAAAGAAATGTGAAATACAATGCTGAAAAATTATTAAAGAGTTACAACATGCTCTGAAAAATTTAAAGGATTATTTCATTTTTTTGGTGAGCTGAGGCGTGCTAGAAAATTCCAGATACAACTATAAATCTGAGGTGATTCTGGTCTCAAGGAGATTATATTGGACAATTGTTAGGGACAATCAGCAGGCTACAAAACTAGACTAACACATTAGAATTCCAATATTTAGCAAACACCAGTTACCTTATTAAGATTTTGAGTCAAGAACATGAACTGGAAATCTCTGAAATTCTCTTTTCTAAAATTTTTTTATTGTTGTTCGAGTACAGTTGTTTCCATTTCCTCCCCTTAACACT
Organism: Carollia perspicillata; assembly: GCA_004027735.1. Taxonomy (NCBI): domain Eukaryota; kingdom Metazoa; phylum Chordata; class Mammalia; order Chiroptera; family Phyllostomidae; genus Carollia; species Carollia perspicillata. The sequence goes on from PVKM010032498.1 coordinate 2,394, forward strand.
CCCCCTTCCACACCTATCCCCACCTCCCACCCTCGATCCTACCCCTCTTTGGCTTTGTCCATGTGTCCTTTATACATGTTCCTTGACAATCCTTCCTCTTCTTTCCCCCATTGCTACAATTTCTCTGTTGGCATATGATTGTGTTCGCAGGTTAGGACTGGTATCGATGCTGTTCTAACCCTAAATGTAGTGTGACATTTCAGTGAAATTGTCAGTGAGATATTGTGCTCATACTAACCCACCTCATGTGGTTTCAGAATCACCATTTGTTCACTGTTGTTGCTATCTTTATGCTTGCTCTGATGCTGTTTATTACCTATTCTCTTTTTTAGAGCTCCCAGCACGTATAACACACACAAGTGCCAGTGGTCACAAGAGCATCTCCAGGTCGGCGTGGAGTGAACGGCTCTCGCCAAAACACTGTAGACACTATCCTGTGGATGGTTCTAAATGCAGGCGTATCTTGTTTTAGTGCACTTTGCTTTACTGCAGTTCACAGGTTTTTTTTTAAACAAATTGACAGTTTGTGGCAACTCTGTGTCAAGCAAGCCTCTTCGTGCCATTTTTTCAAGAGGCTCAGGTGACAGCATTTTTTAGCAATGAAGTGTTTTTAAATTAAGGTAAGTACATGTTTTTAGACAAAAGGCTATTGTGCGCTTAATAGACTTCAGTATAGAGTAAACATACCTTTTATATACACTGGTAAAACAAAACAAATTGTCTTTCTTTATTGTGGTATTTTGCTCTATCACAAAATATTTAAAATTATTTATTTTGTGATCTGGAATCAGACCTGCAATATCTTTGAGGTACAGATATGCTCTTTATTCAAAGATAATCAGTGACACATTATTTAATGGCCATAAGTCAAAATTTATCCATTGTAAAAAAAAGTCCCCAAATAATGAGCCCTGAAATATAAATATTTCTGCAAGTTGCCTTTAATTCATTGGTGTTGAGAATACCCCTCCTAACAGTTTTTACAGCTGAGGCTGTAGTTCTTAACCTTGCAACAGTGAGAGAGCATTCTGCTATGGTGCATTCCTGTCGGGTCCTCAGTTGAAGAAGTAGATCATTGACATGCTGATCCACTAGACACCCAACCATGTACGACAGGGACGGCTACACTTAAGTTTACCCTCATTTGTCCTTGTGAGCACGGGGACATGCAACTGCCACAGCTCTTGCTATGAGCATTCTCTTTCTAATTAACACTTCTGCTTCTGGGTACCTAGGAGAGGCAAATAGCTACTTGGTCTAATTCCAAGCACCAGGAATAATTCCTTTTTTTTTAATATATTTTATTTTTATTATTTATTTTTAGAGAGAGGGAAAGGCAGGGAGAAACATCAATGTGTGGTTGCCCCTCACGTGGCCCCCACTGGGGACCTGTCCCACAACCCAGGCATGTACCCTGACTGGGAATCGAACCTGCAACACTTAGGTTCGCAGCCCGAGCTCAATCCACTGAGCTACACCAGCCAGGGCAGGAATAACTCCTTTTGACTTAAGAGACTTTCCTCACCTATTCATTAATGGCTGAAATTTAATAAATAATGTTAAAGCCTTTCAATCCATAATTAGTCATTAAGATTCAAGTAAGCCGATGCAAGATTACATTGCACAGCACTGTCTAATAAAACATCATTTTCATATATGTTATTTTTCTTACAATCTCCCCAGGTGGCAGGCAGAGCAAATGCATTTGGTCCTATTCTGCAATTATGGGAGCTGAGGCCAAGGAGACTTTTCCTGGAAATAACATGATGTTGAGGGTTTTATAACTCAAGTTATACAACTTGAAACCCTATGTTCTTTCTATTTATTAATTCATTATCTATAGAATATTTTGACACACATACAGTATAAAACTGACTTCATATCCTCTGAAATTGCTTTGAAAACATGGAAATTGACATTAAAAAGATCATCAGCCACTGGAAAAAAATTAAGAAAGAGTGGTGCTATATTTTGGCAAAGTAAAGGGGAAGAATAACTGAAAAAGTGAAAACTGGGGTAAAATGTCATCTTTGTCATTTTTCTGACCTTCTGGAAAGGACGCTCACGTCTAAGACAAATGTAGATTTAAATTCCACCTTTAATGTACCTGTCCAGATCTCTCAACACCATTTGTTGAACACACTATTTTGACTCCATTTTATGTTCATGCTCCCTTTGTCAAATAGTAATTGACCATAGAGACATGGGTTTATTTCTGGGCTCTCTATTCTGTTACATGGATCCGTGTGTCTGTACTTATGCCAGTACAAGGATGTGGAAAAGGGAACCCTAGTGCACTGTTGGTGGGAATGCAGACTGGTACAACCACTGTGGAAAACAGTATGAAGTTTCCTTAGAAAACTAAAGATGGAACTGCCTTTTGATCTAGTGATCCCACTGCTGGGAATGTACCCTAGGAATCCTAAAACACCGATTCAAAACAACATATTCACCTCAATGTTCATAACAGCACAATTACAATAGCCAAGTGCTAGAAACAGCTTAAGCGCCCATCAGTAAAATCCATGAGTGGATCAAAAAACTGGTACATTTACACAATGGAACACTATGCATCAGAAAGAAAGAAATAACTCTTACCCTTCACAACAGCATGGATGGAACTAGAGAACATTATGCTAAGTGAAATAAGCCTGGTGGCAAAAAGCAAATACCATATGATGTCACCTACGAGTGGAACCTAATGAACAAAACAAACAAGCAAGCAAAATATAACCAGAGACATGGCAATAAGGGAAAAACTGATAGTGACCAGAGGGGAGCGGGGAGGGAGATAAAGGGAGAAAGAAGGGGGAGGATCAAGTCAAGGAACATGTATAAAGGACCCATGGCAATAAACATCAGGGCCCACTGAGGGACCTGAGGGTGGGTGGGGCAGGGGAGAGCAAAGGGGAAAAAATTGGGACCACTGTAATTAAACAAAAATTAAAAAAATAAAAATAATTTTAAAAATTCTAGCTTTATAGCTTACTAGTTTTGTGACCTTAGGAAAGCTCCAGAAACTTTCCTTATAAAATATAAATAATAATTCATAAATCATAAAAGTATTAAACGAGAAGATAAATATAATACTTAGGATGGTCCACACTGTCATGCTAGCTAGCTGTAGTGGTGATAGTAGAGGTACTAACAACAGTAGTGAAGTAATAATGGCAGTAATAGTAATAATAGAACTTAATGAAATTTTTAAATGGCGGCAGGATGTTCATCACTGCCTACTAATGGCTGACATTGTTTCAACACTATCTAAGTTTTTCTGACATTGTCCCATTCTAAATATTTGATATTTGCCATTTAGTGACTTCTGGTTCAGAACTCTAGTTTCTTTCTTCCTCTACCTCTCTTTATTAATCCTCTAACTTCTTCTCCTTTTACTAAAGACTTTTATATTCAATTTATGCTAATGAGCATGTGGCTATATCCTTAGCTTTTTGGAAGTCAATTTTATGAAAAAATCTGTCAAAAATAATAATTAAAGCCCTTGATTTTGTAAACACATTACTTTGCTAAAATATCTAAAGCATTGATGCTTCCTTAAAATAGGAGGTGGCACTCTTCTTGTCAGTTCATGAGGCCATCCATCATGAAACCAAGGAAGGATCATGTGGTTTTTGCTTTTAATCAGAAAAATCTTGAAACCTGGGATGGATGGTGAGCACATACATAGGTCCAATGATTTAGTTTGTGAGCACACTGGAGAAAAGTAGATGATTGAAGGACTCTAAAGTGAAAGGTTTGGGGAAAGGTTTGAGCAACCCAGGGAACTGAAGGTAGGAATTTCACAACTTGATTTGTTTACTCCCCAAAATTTACCAAGCAAGTTCTTCAGTCAGGCATTCTCTGAAGGGTGAGAAATACAAAGATATGGTGATGCCTTTTTGAGGCTCTCTTCGTAAAGCTCCAAACTTTATGAAAGCAACCAGTTAGGTAAAAATGCTGAACTTATATTTGAGCCAAATAGCCCCATGGATTTGATAAATCAACCTCTTGCAAAAAAGCATCAAGTGTAAACTGAAGTTGATCACCATGAGAGATTACAAACCAGTATTGGTGCCCCAGCATTGTGAGAATCCAAGTACTTGAGGCCAAGTATGAGAAGGTAATCTGTACAACTTTCAAACCCTGAAAGTTGGCTCTCAGAAATTTCATTCTCTGTGAGAAACAAAAGGATATCACACATCCATATCCACAGTTATTTCCACAGTTGTCAACAGTTAAAGGAAGGCTTTCAAGACAGTTGGGGTAAGGTGCACTGAGCAGAACAAAGAAGGGAAAAAGAATGGATGACTAAGAGTGTGACTGAAGTACAAGTAGAGTGGAGAGGTAAAAGTGTGCCTTGTTACTTCGAATTACTGCAGGGGGCATTTATGCAAGAACAAAAGAATAACTTAGTCTGGCACTCCTGACACAGTCCCTTATACGAACACCTATTCTATGGCTGGGTTTTGCTCACCTCAATCATGAAATATTGAGCTGTGTTTGAATCTTAGCTTTTCCAAGCACTAGTTCAAATCCTAACTTTTTCATTAACAAACTGATAAGGAGAGCACCGTTTCCTATTTTAAGTAAACATCAACTTTTCAGAGATATTTTGATAAAGTAATATTTTTACAAAAGTGAAAGGTATAAGGTACTCTAAAGCTTCAGTTACTTCATAAATTACTGGAGGAAATATTTACCTCAAAAAAGTTAAATTTTATGTGTGTAAAATTTAAAGAACCAGATGGGAAGAATTGGCAGATGGTAGTAGTTGAAAAAAAGACACAATTTGCTAAATAATTGCACATAGGTGATTCTAGCAGCTTCAAGGCTGCTTTGTAGAGCCGTTAACAAGCATTAATAGTGAGAGTAGAACTTGTTTCCCTTGAAGTAATGCTAGGCATTTCTACCACTGACTTGCGTATTGACAATATTCATGACATCCTCCAAAACAATGAACTTAACATTGACTTTAAAGGCATCAAAGCTTTTCTTTTAAATTACATCGTTTAGTCCTGAAAGACAACTATTTACCCATCAACTTGCCATATTCTGACCAGCCACACAAATGTGCTCCGTGAAAAACTAAATAGGGTAATATTTCCTCTCCCCTCCCTGAAGGGCATGTGACTTCAAAGCCTACGTCTCTAGAATGCTCTCTGAGCCTCAATGAAACACCAAAATCCAACCAACCTGAACACCACCAAGGTACCTGGCAGACCTCCAAAAACAACCTGTCCCAGCTGCAGGCAGTGTGAGTTCCACAGAACAGATATCAAGCCTTGGGCTCTAGTACAGGGGACATGCAGGGCTCTTGATCGGGAAGAGCAGTGACGGGAATAAGACGTTTTCTGGGTAGTACCCTGTCTACATGGATCAAACCCAAAGGATCATTCTTGATTTTCACACTGTCCCTTTTTGCACAGCTTCCTGGGGACCATAGCCAATTGTTTCTCTAATTGGGCCATTATCCAGCAGTAACCCCCTCACAAATAATAATAACAGCGACAATGGCAACTAATGTACTGTTAATGGTTACTGTGAATTTCAGATAGAAACCAAGATAGTTGATCATTAGTTGACTGATCTTTACAGTTGACAATTAGTCTGCAGATATCCCAATGAGTAATAATTTTATGTGGACATGGGACTAATAACAAAATCTGTGTCTCCTATTAATAACTTGAGTTTACTCAATTTTTTTCAGTTTAGACATAGTCTTATGACTAATAGTGTCATGAGTTCTAGACCCATTTCATCTATTAACTTGCTGTGTGACTTAAAAAGCGCTTATCTTCTTTTTGTCTTAGAAACACTAAGGGGGGGGAGGGAGAGGGAGAGATGAACCAACAGCACCCACCTACTTTGTGATATCGTGAGAAATGAGCAGCATCATGGTCAAATTTCTAACTTATTTGGAGTGGGTTGCAGGAAATTTATTTGAGATTTGGCACTGTCAAGTTCTTTTATCATGGAACCACCCGCTGTCCTCCCTCCAGGACTATCATGATTCACTCCCAAATTATTTGTCCTTGGGAATATTGTTTTTCTTCATCCCTTTTAACTCCCTTTGATCGACTTTAATCAGTTCAATATCCTTAATTGTTTTTTATCTGGAGACATTCACTGCATCTATTTCTCTTGATATGGCCTATTCTCCCAGTATGGCACTTTAATTTCCTTACAAAATCTGGACCCAAATAAGAGGATGCTGCATGGGAACTGAAAAGGCAATTGGTGCGGCTGTGAAATGAAAACTGCTTTACATACTGTTTCAACTCAGTACTTTTGCACTTTGATGTTTCTTAACAAATAGCCCAAGGGTATATATTCTCATGATATTTTTCCCTTTTAAATAAAAAATGAAATAATCTTTTATATATTAAACTGACACCGGGCTAATCTATTATGTCTATAGCGAAGTGAAATTTGTTTTACCTGATGAAGTCATCGACTACTGCCAGCATACTGTGCCCAAAAAATATGGGAATCGGGACCATCTAAGTACAGTAGATGTGGAGATTTACTCACAAATGAATTTGCTCTGATTTAAGAAATAGAATCAAATGTGGAAATGTTGAGATATTAGCTGCCCTCCAACAGCAAGGGTAGGGACGCAGGGCAGAGGGAAGAAGACGGAGATACTACAGATTTCATCAGGCTCCTCTGAAATAACATGGATATAGTTATATCATCTTGAGAACTTGGTTTTAGGAGTTACAAAATGTCGGCAATTCCTTCACTGCATATGGAATGACCGATTGTAAAAGCAGTGTGTAGTTCAGAAGCACCAAAGCTGAAGAAAATTCAAACTCCTTGCCACGAATAAGCAGAGAATTTCTGCTTGGTTTCCTGCATCAGTCTTCCTAGTGACCACTACACACCACTGAGATCTCAGAGCTTCTGTGAACTGCTTTCTTTTCCTTGCCTCACAGGGAAGTACTTAGACATCTGGCAGGAGTGGGTATTAGACCACAAATAAAACTTTCCTTGACTCACAGGGAGAAAGGTAATGATTTCTACTGGGGCTCCCCAACTGAAAACACAAATCTGCTGTTCCAGCATCCATCATCAGGCCTCAGGATTCACTTAGCCTTTTAAGCACTGCACCTTTTGTATTTGTTCACTGTTTAACTCTACAAATTTGGCGTGAGCTTGCTAATATCATGTTTTAGTTGTAAACCTATAGTAATAAGCTCATAGTGATAAAGGTCAAACAAGCGGGTCCTACGGCACACTGACCCTGAGATATCACTGTATGCAAAAATGACAAAACTGAAGCTGTCTTACTTCAGGCACATCATGAGAAGGCAGGGTTCTTGGAAAAAAAAAAAAACATTAAGTCTGGCAAGAATAGAAGGCAGCAGGAAAAGAGGAAAACCAAACATGAGATGGATTGAATCCATAAACAAAGCCACGGGCATGAGTCTGCAGGAGCTGAGCGGGGCTGGAGAGGACAGGAGCTCGTGCACGTCATTCATTCACTGTGTCTCCAGGAGTCGAAGCTCGCTCAGCGGCATGCAATGTGTGCAGTGAGGGTCATGGCTTCCTAATTTACTCTGTTTCTTGCTGATATTGAAACTGACTGACATTAACTGTTAGCTTTATTTTCTTTCTCATGGAAAACACAAATGACCCTTAAAAAAAAACTTTTATGCCTTTCTTTGATAACAGAAATGTGTATTGGTAGTGTTGGGCAGGAAGTTGGACTAGAAATAATTTGCAATTTTCTCTCAGTTTGGAATGAATTCATGAAAAGAGTGCTGTAAACTCCTTGATTTGACTGGAAATTACTTCGTATACTTAACTCCCCAGGTGTAAGTGGAAGGGTTCGGCCGTTCTACAACCTTCTCTCCACAACACTAATCCTTTTCAGTAAACCAGAGTGTATTGAGTTCAGAGAGCAGGGTTTCCCTATCTTGAGACATCCAGTAATGTCCCTTTTAATACTTCATCACAAATTAACCAGAGTCTCCTTCCTTGTTTGCTGATGGGTAGATTGAATTAGGAAGCGCCCCTTTACCAGGTCCTAACACATACCAGCCTCCTTGTCTTAATGCAACCCAGTCAGTGCCGAGATAATTAACAACACTCACTGCTCCAACCTGGCTCTCTCTATTTTTCCTCCATGCAAATATTCCTCTATCTAGTTGTTCCACATTGGTTGATTCATTTACACATGCACTGATCCATCAAGCATTTGGGAAGTGTCTACTCTAGTCACCACAGTGACCCAAGTCCTCAGGAATAAAAATAAATAACTAGGTTCTCTGGGGGAGCATACAGTATTATAGAGGATAGAAAACAAACATTTATTTTATATACATAAAGGCAGAATTAAGCAATTACAGCATAATGCTACATAAATAATATGCATCAGTGCTGTAGAAATGCAAAGTGAAAATATGTTTCCTTGTGAGCTACTGTGACAAAAGAGGCCACTTGGAGGAAATGGGTTTACACTGAATTGCATTGACAATGTACTAAAGAAAAAACAGGAAAATGTGTAAAGTAGGGGGACTCTTGTGAATAAAAAAAGTGGGTTGAAACCAGTGTAGTTTGGACGGTGGGAAGGACGCTGACCATAACAGCAGTTGGATAACAACCTCTTCCCCCTTCGTGCGGTAAGTTGCATTTTTAGAAAACCTGAGCGCCCGTCTCTTTTGTTTTGCTTAATTCTGACACCAAATGTATTTGACTGTGGATGTCTTGTTTCTGAAGTCAGATTCAGAAGATACATTTCCTATACAGTCTTAGAGCTTTAATTTTTTTTTAGGAAAGCTTCACTCTGAGTTTGGCTTATTATGGAATACAATTTCTTCTTCTCTGGAGCCCGACTATACTCCCTACATTTATGACTGAGAAATATGATAAGTCCTCCTGTTACAAATCCTATTTTGTGGACATTTCCTGTTAAGTCTCATAAGGACCACATTTATTTTATGATGACCACAAGTAGAACAACTTAAATTAAGTGAGCACTGTTTCCAAAGCATAGAGGAAGATATAAATTATATGACATACTTGCTTGAACATATTTAATGTATGCATAGCATACTTATTTGACACATTAAATAATTAATTAAATGCATTGTAAACAGTATCTTACTATTGGCCATCTAATGAGTAGTACTGAAGGTTGGAACTGAGTTTGGAAGAGGTACGATTGCCAAGGCAGAAAGTAGAAAAAGAGAAGAATCTCTGGTCAAGGACAGAGCTGAGAAATGCCTGTTTTAAGAGAAAGAGAATAAACTCATTAAAAAGGCACTGGATCAGAGTCAGGAAACTTTATGAATAATCATCTAACTTTCTAAGCCTCCATTGCCTCTTTGCTTCCATCGCCTAATGGGAATTACTGTGTCACCTTTCTGCACTTTACAAGGATGTTGTGAAGTTGTGATAACGAGATAACCATGACTCTGATCACTCTTCAGTGCTCTGCAGTGTTGCACAAATGTAAAGAGATTTCAGGAAGCAGAAAAACACAACAATAACAATAATCAGAAGATAATTCTTATGGCTTCAAGAGTGTTGGGTTTCCTCTCTCTAATAATTGAACTTAGCATGTTCATATTTGTGAATGGACCACACATTTCCTAGAATCTAGACAGAAACAATGAGAAAGGAAGTGCCTTATCTGATGGTCCTCCTGCCATGTTCCCACCTTGGTTTTCTCCATGTGCAGCAAAGGCTGATGCCTGTGTGGGAAGGACTTTTATTTTCAGATTCTAAGTGTGTCTTCAAACTTAAGTAGGTGGTCCACGTTGTCCTTCCTTGTCTGGTCTGGAGGTCAGAGGTTGGCTATTCAATCGGAATGTAATTGTTGAGTCACGCAAATCCCACCCTGCTCTCTTCAACTTCTCCAACCTATCTTTTCATAATGAGAAAAGGGGAAAAACTTGCTCCACCGCAATCCCTGGGCGATATCATTAAAATTTATTCTGAACAAATAAAATATATTACTAGGCAAGTGAGAAAATGTGCCGCCATCATTGTTAGCAAAGGGACTGTGATCCCAAGTAAGAGATTTCGGGAGAACTCCTTGTCCTCTCCACTGTTCCATTCTGAGATCAGTGTCATTTGTACCCGCTCTGTGTTGATATTGCCTTGGGTATTTTATCTGTCTCTTCATCTTGAAGTTTCATCCACAAGAAGTTGCTTTATCAGTAAACTTAAATTTCAACCTCTAAACATGTTACAGAATCAAATTAAACTACAGATAATTTTGTTCTGAAAACTGAGTGTCATCTGTAATTGCAACAGTGATGGGGGAAAAACATCCTAATTTTAAGCCCTTTGTTATGAATCCATATCTTCTCTGTGAAATCAGAATGTCAGTCTTGCATCCTGTGGAACCAAATAAAAAAATGGACCATGCAGTTACACAGGATATGACACTGACTCAATAAGGCACTGGGGTGTATAAAAAAATCACTGGTACAGAGAAAAAGGATGAAAGTAATATTGGCCGACATTTTTTTTATTATTAGTGTTCTTTTTAATATCTAGCATTTTGTGCCCTTTATATTGGGCACAGAATCTTATGATCGATAACATTTAAAGAAACCCTGAATTAGACACTCAAGTTCTACATTTTAAATATTTATTTTTTTAATCTTTTACCTACTTCTTCTAATTATTTGCCCAATTATATAATTTAACAGGTAAGGCTTTTCCAAAGAAGACGTGCGAAATAAAGTTGTATTGCTTCAGTGAATTGTTTTAGTCACTCAAGCATGGGAATGAGCTAGGTCTCTCTGTTTGCTACATTCTTGCAATGTTGTACATGTTATTTTACTTTAGTTCTCATATGGCTGTTTTGAAAGGGGAAAAATGACAAAAATTTGTTTATTTGTCAATACATGACATTGAAGTGGTTAAAAAATTCTTGTTGTATTTTGATATGAAAATGATTTTTAATTGTTTACTATAGTTTTTATTTATAAACACCTAATATGATTTTCATATTTTCTGTTCTCAATAAAGTTAGATGTTTTAAGACATGTTAGACAGATAAAGACAACGTTTTGAAACACCTTATAAAAATGATTTAATTTGGTTAGAACAGTTGTTACATGAAATTAACTATAATTTTTCAAGATAAAACAGTGACTATTCTGTAAATATATGTCCAAAGTAGTATTTACTGTTTCAAAAACAATCCCCTTTTTGGCTATTTCCCTTGAAAGGCTTAGGTTGTAATGTTACCAATATCTAAACATATTTTTCAATTCAAAAGGAAGATATCACCTTACTAAAGTATCTTACCTTTTTTGTTATGCACAATTTTGAAAATATATTTAAAATATTCTAAAAATCAGTACTATTTAATTTATACTCAGTAAATGCTATGCAATAAATTTAAAATACGTTTTCTAAATCTTTTTTGTTTTTTATGACTAAAAGGCAAACCAATATTTTATGATATGCCAAGTTCCAATTATTGCATCACTTAATTTTTTGTGAATCTTCATTGTGTGAAATCCAAGGTGTCCAAACGTGCATGTGAAGCACAGGTGACTGTTTGGGTAGGTTGGTGAGTAGGAAACATGAGTCCTGTTCACAGAATACAGTCATGGAGGATTATTACTTTCCAGTTAGGAATTGACAGGACCTCTCATAAATATAAGTCCAAGTCATAAGCCTCAACCAGCATGAACGCCCTTTTTCTTGGAAGAATAGAAAGAGTCATGTGATTAACAAATTTAGAAATATCACAATGACGAGAATTAAATCCTAGTAAGGTCATGGTTCAGACATGTCAAGGTGCTGTCTTTTTAGACTCATAACCAGATGGAAGAGACAGATTTGTATACTGTTTGATGAAAGCTGGTTAAAACATGCATGCTTTAAAAATTTTTAAGTTGATTAAAGACATTTCCACAAATTTGTACCCTTATAAATATGAGAAAAACCAACAACATTAAGATTAAAAATGTCTCATGCAAGGCCAAGAGGCTAGACTACAGTTTTAATTACTAGCTCCATTTAACTTATAAAAACTTAATTCTGAAAAATATAATGTGCATTTTGAGTCTAGAGGAAGTATAGTTATTTTGAGGACATTAGGTAATAAAGTTACAGAGCATTTGCTGATCTGTGTCTTCTTTATAAGTCAGGATCATAAAAGTAATAGTTAAAAAAGTAAACAAAAATCTGACAGAAAAAAATGTTTATTTTAAATGACACCGGATTGTTTGTTTCTTTGAGAGAGGAAGAAATCAGCTGTAAGGGGAAGAGTTCAACTCAGTCGGCTTATGCAGAAAAAAGAAACTAAATGTAATACATTCTTCCCACATTCACTGAATTCACTGACCTTTAAAATTAATAATATTTTAACTAACATGTACGGTGTAAGTAAAACTAAATGCATTAATACCAATAATAAACTGTAGTATTTTAAACATATTGTGATTGGTGTTTTAGCAATGTTGAGCAAAATTCAGACAAAAATCAGACAAAAAAAGGTGTTTAGCAAAAATCAGACAAAAAAAGTGACCTTGAAAGTTAAACTCTTAGATCAAACCAATTTCCCAAATCTGAAACAAAATCCCAATAGTGGAGATAAGAGGGCAACTGCCCCATAGATTCAGTTTTATGTATGGATTTATTCACCCAAGCGAAGCAAAACAGGGTATGGCACAGACAGACAGATTTGTTTCCACAGGAAAGAGAGCAATGTGGTTCTCCTTAATTTCACGACGGAACACCCTGCTGCCAATAGTCCCACAGGTGGAGTAAAGTGCTTTGCACAATCACACTCAGTAAAAAAGTCTCTGTCATAAGAAATCGGCAAACAATGCATCTTGGGTGCCAAGAATCTTCTATACAGTAAGTAATAGCCCTAATCCAAATTTAAAACATGGTAAATGGACGGGCAAAACTCAGGAACATTAAGTGATAGGTAGGTGGAAACAGTTATACGCCACAGGATAATGCAGGTTCAGTGCTTATTTGTTTGTTTGTTTGCTTTATTTTGGTTGGTGGTTTTTAAAAAGTAAGTCAACTAAATTTAGACGCTTTGTAATACTAAGTTATAGGGCCTTTTCCTTGTTAAAACTGAAAGTTATATATTTTCCTACTTAAGCTTCATAGCTCCAGGGTTAGAAAAGGGAGATTATGATAACCCGAGGCATGCACAGATTATCAGACTAGATGAAAAGCCATTATAGCAAAAGAACTGTGCAGGAACAGTATCCATTTTTATTTTCAAACAGACTCTGGGTCAGGTACATGCCCGTTGCTTATAAACCGCCCACTTCCCTATATTTGTTTGTGTTGGAGGAGACAGGAGACATGAGTTCAACCTCAACTCCACTACAAACTAGCTCTGCTGCCCTGGGCACAACCCCCGTTTCTCCGAGGCTTGGGATCTTCCTGCTTAAAATGAAGAAATTAAACTAAATATTCTTTCGTTCACCCAGGCTAAAATTTCAATGCCCTTTCTATAGCAGTAACTTCTCTTGCCATTTGAAATTAATTTTTTTTATTTTTATTTATTTTTAATTAAAAGCAGGTAAACACAGATGTTTTTCATAATTTCTATAAAATCATTTTCCCCATTCTCCTCTCATCTATGTGTTCATACACGACTCTACTCACAGTTATCAGCAACATTAACTTTTATGGTTGTTGAAATACATTATTTTTGAGCTAACAAAGTTTAAAAAATGTAAAAGCTTAACCTTGGGTAGTTTATCTAATCTATTCACGTCTGTTTCACAAGTTGAAGTTGTGGAGAGCAGCTGAACTGTTTCTAGAGAAGAGGAATCGGAGAATCGAGGCCTATGTGGGTCTTAAGAACATGAATGGATTCTGGCTCTTTAACACGTCAATGACATGATAATTGGCAATTTTTCACTTACTCGTATTAACAAAAATGACTTGAGGATGAGTGCAGGGACCACCAGGCAGGAGGAGGTGGAGGCTTTAGTACAGGCTTTGCCATTCACTTCTCTGAAAAAGCTTTTG